>CCAG010016143.1:0-66406 GCA_001077435.1 Glossina morsitans morsitans | reverse complement strand
ATGCTGCTAATTCGGTAAAGTTAATTTCTTTGTCAATTTTCTATTATGAACCAATTTTCACCATGAAATATTGAAAATTAGACCCTTTTTGCATATAAAGTCTCAGTTTTCGTAGAAACGATCTGAAAGGGACTTCAAAAAATGTTCTCATCCGAACCAAGTTTTTCATACTAATTTAGAATGTCGCAATTTTATGGAAAAATTTTGAAAGTTAGAGTATCGGAAGTGATCGAAAAAGGCGGTCGACCCTAACCATTTTCAATAGTGTTGGTTCTTCGGTCAAAAGCCGTCATTGCACCAAACTTTCACCAAATATCTCAAAAGTGGCGACCTCTCTCTCTCTAGGTTGAACGCAATTTACATGGACGGACGGGCATACTAAAATACATTCAGAATGACGAAATGAATCGGTACAATAAAAGTTGGATCTATCTTAAGCCCTTCCGAATGTTACCTTTATCCTCTCAAACTTAATTTATTCTGTACTAGGAATGTTACATATGTCCGCTCAAACTTTGAGCGCTTGCAATATACGCCTGTACCAGAAATGGTGTAAGGCATAAAAAGCGACGTACTTACTCCTTTTTAAGCTGAGACACTAAAAATTTAAAAAGTTTTAATAGCTATTGCAACAGATCACACATACACGTATCACATTCACACCAATAATTCTAACCTTTCCAATCTTAGTATTACTATATACTTAAATATGGCATTAGTTATTGCTGTTAGAACAACACCTTCTTATACCCACCACCAAAGAATGATGGGTATAGTCATTTTGTCAAAACGTTCGCAACGCCCGGCAGAAAGCCTCAAAGGCCCTATAAAGAGTTAATATTCTTGATCAGCGTTAAGAGTGTCTGAGTGTCTGTCCGTCTGTGGAAACATTCTCCAGCCCGCAAAAATGAAGATATCGATTTAAATTTTGGCGGAACAATTGGAAGCTCTTCCACGCGAGTTGGTATTGAAAATGAGATAAATCAAAGGATACGCCCACAGAGCTACGTAAACTGCGGAAATAGGAAAAGGAATAAAACATTGGTTTTTTTGTTCATTACTCATAAACTATACGAGAAAAATGCACAACAATTTTAATGCAAATTCTATGGGCGATGATGTAGAGCCTGTACAAAATTGAAAGAAATGGGTCACGCCTACCCAATATTATAGTGTATCAACTTTTTTTTTCAATATCTAAACATATCTGTTCGTCTATCCATCTGTCTGCTGCACAACTGTGTATTATTTGTGGTAAACATTCTCCGGTTAGCGAAAGCAAACAATTTGGGAGTGAATTAAATTTTTCCAAGGACTCGTTTACAGCAACGCGCGACAAAAACTTTTATTTCGAAAATAGAAAAAAGTCAGGCGCGCCCACTCCATAATATAGAGCATAAAAATGTAGTTCTTTTATTTTTTGGTGTTATTTAGCATAGCAGTAGCATGGGTATAAAAGATTCGGTTACAACTCAATATAATTTATTTATATTGTTTTGTGTTTTTAAAACATACAACCTACCAAACACAACATACACAAACGTATCGCACAAGATAAGCAATAGTTGCAAGATAAAGAGAAACATAGAATATCTTGTTGAAGAATTTTTCATTCTTGCGGCTTCCGAACACACGCAACATTTGTACAAAGATAAAAAGAAAAAGGATCGAGAAGTGGGTCATCGTGTCAAGGTGTTTCGAATTGCTGTTACTTTTAGGCATAAACAAAAGAAAGAGTTGCTTTGCAAGAAAAGGAAGCGCAAGGAACGGAAGAAAAAACACGGTAGAAAACTGAAAAATGAAAACCTACTTCTGTTTATTGCTATGTAATAAAATTTGTAGGAATTCGTCCGCTTGTAATAAGCGCGACACTTTTACAGCCGTGAGTGCTTGCAGGTATGAATTCATTAAATGGGTGGAATTAAATATCAGAGGTAAATATGGGACGAAATACAATCGATATGAGTCAGTTAATTATTTCATTTATTCATGCACGAACGGATGAGGTTATCGGTGTTTTTGTTTTAATTTTTTTTTAATTTTCTTGCAATTGAATGATATAATGAAGCTGTCATGCGAAATAGGTTGTAAAACAGTTCATACAATGTTTGCTTAATGCTTGTTTTTGCGTAATTAAGACAGCGTTAGTTTGTTATGAAAACTATATATATTTAAATGAATTCGTTGGATCGCCGAACTAGAAAATTTCAAAACATTGCGCATAAGAACTTGTTGTTTTTAATTTTATATGAGTCTCTGACAAATATATTATTGTCAACCGTCTCTCCGCTTGACTTTTATCACATTTCCGCATTTAAGACGTAAATTTTTTGAAGAAAAAGAAAACATCATTGAGCACATCATTGGGTACTTGGGTTCTATCATTCCACATATTCTTCGATTTTACTCCAAACGCTTTTGTGGCACTTTCGAGGTTTGTGATTTCGAGCTTCTCCAAAAATTGTTTATCATCTAACGGAAAATTTCTGGAATATGTCGAGAGACATTGGGTAGCTTTTCTCGAAGAACTGCTTTAAAAACATAACGGAAAAAATTGTTTTGCATCATGCTGTGAAATAGAGAGCGAAAGTGAAAAGACAGTATAATAACGCAGGGCTGCAAAAAGTTTTATGCTCTCAGCAATTAACTATGTCAATATTGCCAACAAACGATAATTTTCGTGCTTGCAAGATTATAACGTGTCTTACGTGAAAACGTACGTTCTAATAGCCCAACATATTGAGATTGTCGACGTTGGGCGGAAAAAATACCAATTTTTACGAATAGATTTAGAGTTGAAGACAAAATGGGTTATTGCAGCATTGCCATGTTCTCTACACCAAAGGTTGTTAAGTTGATCACGCTTTTAAATCCTTTGAATCGTTTATATATTACGACATTGGCATTCATTTTTTAATCAATTGAAAGCAATTCGATTGATGAGCTCTTCACTTGTTTCTGAAACGTCGACATATATTTATGGCATAGCCGTTCTTCTCGGTCAAAGAATATATTTAGTCCTTTTTTAAACACTTCCAAAAAATTTTAGCTAACAATGAAAATCTGAATATGTCTGGGAATCTGAAATGTCAGTATTTTAAGCAAAACTACATAATAGTTTTATTCGACTTGGGCGGAAGGTCTACATCCAGCTTTTGTCGAAAACTGAAAAATATATTTGTTCTATGGTCAAATAATATACGGGTTTACGTATCTCCTCATGTAAGCTACTAGTGAAGACCAGTTGCTAAATATTTGAGCCACACTAGTAGTAGATATTTTTCTATAGGAAGAAACACAAATACTTCTTAAGGGATTTATAAAAAAAAATAGACCATTGAAAGAGAGTCTATATACTTTCGAGCTATTTTGGTTGCCCAGTGGTGGAGTTAAGCAATCCTTTCAACTAAGCAGGAACTCAACTTAATTGTGTAGTTAACAAATTTCCATTCAAGCTTTCGTTTAAGATTGACTAATCATTTTTATGGTGCTGGGATTGCAGGCCACTGGAAGCAAACAATAAAAAAAAGTTAAAACATTACAGTAGGACATCACGCTACACCACCTCGCCTGATACAATTGTTCATACAACAACTTTTCAAAATAAGGTCTTGTATTGGAAGAGAGCAAAAAAGTGCTCTGCTCCGAACCATTTTCAATTGCTTTCGCCCGTGGACCAAAGCAAGTCAGGGCAGCACATTTCATCAAAATATCTCGAAAATTCAGGTTGCTTATGAACCACTATAAAATCATACAATCTTGATCCCCAACTTTTTTAATAGAATATCTGGAATTCTTTAGATTCAATAAAACCCCCTTTATATTAATACCATCATCTGACGATCGATCTATTACTGTTCGTATTCTAGATATTGGAATACGGTGCCACTGAGGTTGAAATTTTTCGATCATTCCTTGAATAGGTTTAGAAGAAAATTGGCGGCATTTGCTAAACTCAAAATGCATATTTTGTTGCTGGTAGGATGGATGGCTGATAATTATGGAGTCTATGGAGCAAGATAAATACATTTGAATTGGATACTCACTTATGTTGCAATCACTTTTTGCATATGAAATGTATCTATGTAGCTGTATACTAAACGTATGGCTTCATTGTTAATTAAGGTATGAATCAAAAAGAATGGAAAATGAAAAAATTGCGGCCTTCACAAGAAAATAAGGCAGGCAAACGGACAGACAAGTTTAAATTGATTCAGAGAGTAATTTTGAATCGATCGAAATGAAAAAGTTGGGCTTATCTCAACTCCCTCTCGGTGTGGCACACGCGCGCGCAAACTTAATGTAAATGTATATATATATATATATATATATATATATATATACATGTATATATATACATGTATATTGTAATGAAAAAACCTGTCTATAATTCATGTCAAAACTTTAAATGAATTTATCTTGAAACACGGGTTTTCCGATCGGCCCCCAGCGTAACTGCAAACAATAATTATTTTTTCCATCCGAATTCTTTACAATGTCTTTGCAACAACATTCTCGAATGTACTTCGATAAATTAAGTAAAGTTTTTACATTTGCACCAGTTCTTCTGCGTGTCATAGTGCTCCTAATGTCTCACAGTAGTATTTTTGGTGTTGCCAAAAGCAATAATTTTTTCTAATACTTAAAATAGTTTTTAATAATTTGCTTCAATATTATTATTTTGATAACTTCTTCTTTGTGGAAAAGCAAAAATTGTCAAAAAAAAAACTCTGTATTTGCCCAGTTGGCCGCGTCTTTTATACTCATCACCGCTTAATACTAATCAATAATATGCAATCCTTGAATCACCTGTCAAGCTTCTTTTTAGGTGCTGCAAAGGTTTTGATGAAAGATACGCTTACATCGGCTTAGAATTTAATACTGATCAGAAATATATATACAGCTTACGGAAGTCTCATCTTTAATCATTCTCTCCTGCATTGGGTGCGTTAGGTCTGCGACAGCATGAGGAATGTTCACTACCAAAGATTCCAAAGCTTGTTGGCATAGACCCGATTGTTGATATACCCCTAAAGAAAAAAATCGGTGGATGTTATATCTAGCGATCGCGGTAACTTAAATAGAAAAATGCTGACGATGACCCAGTTCTCTAATGGACAAACGATGATCACCAACAATTGAGCTGCCACTTTGGCAACATTTTATAATGATTTTCTGCAAGGACCATCTGTCCTTGCATGTTGAAACGGCATTTTGTGCTGAATATTTTGACAAGCGATACATTATTGCACTTAATAAAAGGCCTCCTGGTAAGAAACGATAGAAACTTTTTACACCGAAGTGCTTATGACGAATTAATCGTATTCTATAGCAGGCTTTAACTGGCGCAAACATTTGAAGTAAGAGTGATTTTGAAACTTTTAATTAAATTTTGTTTTGAATATTTCTATAGCTGTAGGTGTAATGGCTGCCAGAGAACATACGCCAATAATATTGAAATTTATGTTTTCCTCTTTTTCGTTTCCGATGTCGAAAAATATAAATAGGCCCAAAGCGGATTACAAATTTTTTCATATTCTTCATTAGTCTTTCTGTATAAATCATACGATTATGTTGTCATACTATCTTTGTGAATCCGTTTGCAACACAAAGAATTATTTTTCGTAAACTTAGTTTTCGTTTCATATTTGACGATCCTTCCAAACTTCTACAACTACCAACGATTTAGGAAATCGGCCAGAACCATTTTAGAACCGGACAGATGACTCTAATGAATATCTGAGTAATGGGTTTTCGCAAATATCTTCACGAAATCGAATCTTCTACACGAAAACTCTCTGCTTTTTCTCGAGATTGTTTCAGTTTTTTGATATCTTTCAGGCGTATGTGTGAGCATATCATATTCACTATTTAATCTTGCTTGCGCAATCAATCAAATCTCGTATCATCATCGTTACGATGGCAGCTATTTCACAAAAAGGGGATCAAATCGATTCCCTATCGTAGAACTAGGCATACACCATGGGCAGTTCTAAAACTAGATCTGGTAGAAAAAAATTCATCAGAGGCATTCAAAACTATTTTCATACATACAAAAATCGCTAAAAAAAACTTCGGAGCATTATAGACTTTACTGCCGTTTTTCTGAAGTTTGAAATCGACTGATCCGGCAGTTCTTAGCACACAAAAGCACACTGGATAAGAAAACATGCACCTCCCAATTTGGTATAATTATATTACCAGCGCGTTAACTGACGGCAATTGTGCTTAATTTCGACGACCAATTAGCTTTCTGAGTCGCGTTATTGACAAGTAAATTTTTTGGGGATTTTGGGCCAAAGTCCGCTTGTATTCTCATGTAAGATTGAAAGCAATCGATTCACGACTTTTTAAGAAAGTTTCACATTACTTCGGAATCTTCTCTTTCAAATTTCAAGGTCAAATATTTTGGTTCAACTTTGTGGTGCGTCCATATCTAAACTATTTGCCAGAATATTACAAGCTGTTCGAAAGCAGTTGATCAAACTCCCTAAGGATCAGAACTCTGCCGGTTTCTGAACAAGAGGTATTTTATTATGCGAAGGTGTCTTGAATATTTCAAAATTTCAAAAATTTCAATTCCTTCAAATCTACTTTATAGACTAAGCAGACATTCTTACATCTTTCTTAATGTTTTACCTAACAATGACTGCGAAATCGATTTAGAGAAAATATGTTCGTAAAGAAAATCTGCGAGAAAAGGAATTGAAATTATTAAAGCAAATGCGAACAGAATAATTCCAAAGTGTGCTTAACCGCTTGCAAGTCTAACTATTACTGAAAAGAAAAAGAAAAAAAAACGAAAAGTCATAATTGATAGGCAGCGAGTATTCAAGATTCGCTTCGGACTTACTGTGCTTGTACTTACTGCACTTACCTAAAAGCTTCTTATAATTTGGAAAATTTATATGATTTGCGGCTTAAAGTTTATATTCTTTTGATTTTCGCTCAGTCAATGAATTACGTCAATGTGTCACTCAATTGCTGGCTGGGCTTGCTTCGTTAAAGACAACATTTTATGAATGTTGAATATTAAATTTCATTACTGATGTTAAAGATTATATTTATTTTCAATATTTTTTGGGTTTGCCTTGGAAGCACTTTATCATATTTTACGCCTATTCGCGGTAAAATTGTGAATTTTTCATTACAAGCATGAATTCATTTAAAATTTGTTTTTTTTTTTTTAAGTTTAAAATCATTGTTTATGAGGCCTTTAGGTGTAATACTAATTTATGATTATTTACGTGTTTTTTTTTTTTTTGAAATTTAAAACTTTACACATATATATTATATAGGCAAAATATTAAATTTAATATGAATTCCAAGCAAGTACATAATTTTAAAATTTTGCGGTCAAACGCTAAGCTAATAAAGTTGTTAAAATTTTCGTGCAAAAAGTCAAAAGAACTTTTTGGTAAAACATTTTCAGGTCAGTCAAAAGCAGATTAAAGGAGAAGAGTTTCAATTAAAGTTTCAACTTCCTTGCGAGGGATACATATATACATATAAATATATATACATACATAGATATACTTATATATATGTACATATCTTGAATATTTCAAATGTATATGAATAAAATCGAATGAATAGATAGATGAATATGATTGTTCAAGGGCTACGAACTATGCATCATTTTTGCATACAAAAAAGCCTTGTGTAGCAATAAAACGTGTCTGAATGTTATACCATGTGCTCTCTCTCTCTCTCTGTAGTACAAAAATACATAAAATGCGTGACTGTTTTATCGTTCAAATCCCACATAAAAACCATTTAAACGATATGTTGCGGAAATTGTTATTAGGAAGACATGCAACAAGCGAACGATTCAATCGCAAATATAAAGGATATCTACATATGACTGCATATACGACTAGTAAGTAAATGCTTTTAGAGTAGAAAACGTGTTCTATGGTTAAATGATCAGCAAATTTGACATTTTGATTGAGTTCACGTATAACGAAACATTTACCAGCGTCAGTGTGAAGAAGTGCGAATGTGCATTTAAACGCGAACGAACATGCACATAAAAGAAAATGTGTTATGAATTTTTATTAGAACTATGCCAATATCAATTAAAGCGTGAAACGAGTCAGAGCGACGAGTAACCTTTTCATGACAATGAACTATAAATTAAATAAAAAAAAAAAAAAAAGAAAAAGGAACAACACATAGATATGTGAAAGTGGTGAGAAAAAGTTTTCTATTCGAGAACGTGCCGTGTTCTTTCTATTTCGTCTTTGGAAGCAAGTAATAAATTACTAACTTTATTAAAAGCCTATTTTTATATGTTATTGCAGCTAACTTTTTTGGATTTTTACAATTTGACACGAGCATGTATTCGTTGCAGACTTAAGACCTTTTATTATTATTTGTGTACCCTACTCCACTTGTGGTTGAGAGTATATTCAGTTTGTGCGGATGCATGCAACGTCCACATAAACCCACCTTTTATAATACCGATCAATTCAGAAAATGATTCTAATTGTCTGTCCGTCTGCCCGTCTGATGTCTGTCCATGTATGTTTGTGTTCAACCCATAGGTCGCAAATTTTTCAGATATTTTCATCAAATTTGCCATGTTGACGTGTTTTCACCCAACGACGAACGCTATAGCTGGTGGTTCGGGTCGGACCACCTTTTCGACCACTCACTCTACCTATAACGCTTTATTTTGATAAGCCGTCATAGGAAAACATATTGTAATTTTTAGAATTCCGCCATAAAAATTGCTTAGTGTAATTTTACCACAATTGACTTTAGCCAACAATTTTGTTTTTATTACATTTTAGTGAACTAATTTTTATTAGCATAAGCGGCTATATTTTATTGTTACTATAAACTTTTGTATTTTTATTATTCGCGTTATTAACCTAAGCATTTATTCTACTTTAGCTAATTTTATTACTAACGTAAACATTACTTTTGGTATTACATTTTGCTATATAGGTAATACTTTTGATAAGACAAGATATCGATGAACAAAAATGAGAACATTAAAGTTTAGAAGATTCCAGAGAGGAAAAATTTCCAATTGTTTTCAATTGCGTGGAGATTCCGTTCGCCTTGCAAGCCAGGTATGATGCGGAAGTAGCGGAAACTAATTTGACGGTCCGCGCGAATGGTCTTATAAGACATTGCATGAAAAAGTTCTGAACTGCAAGACACTCTACTTTTTTCCATTCCTTTATTAATATTTATATAGCTTGTAAATTTTGGTATCCATATTGTGTCACCGAAATATCCATCAAATTTTTATACACAACAAATGGTATCTCCAATTCTAGATCCAACGACAACGGTGACGTTTGAGTATCTTCCAATGTGGGGGCAGTCATGAGAATTGTGTGTTTACATAAAAACGATGTATAATTTTTGGTGTATAATTAATTAGGCGAAATGGTATATGGCATCTAATGGTAAACTTTGCTCGGTTATAGCATTCTTACTGCTTTTTTGTGTTTTGATTATGATGTTGGTCGTATTAGCAAACGATTGTAACAAATTGCAAAATTATCGCATGTAGAGGGTATAAGATTTGTGAGAGACCACAATTGACCGCGTCAGACAGACCCCATTACAGCACACCAGTGCAAACTGTAGTTGTTTGTTCGCCTGTGGAAGCTCATATCGCTCAATTTACAGCCCATCGCTACCGCTGTCCCAATTGAGAAGAGAAATTGTGCAGCAAATCGTGCGCTTTAAAAGTTGTGATATATTAGGTATTTGCAAAAATCTTGATCAGCAACTTCTACAGGTCAAAATGATGAAGAAATGGGGGGAACAAAAAATATAAAAATGTAGTAGAAAATGAGGGAAACTATTTTGATTAAAACATATGTTTTGTATCAATTTTCTACAATAATTGTCTGTTTCAAATGAGAAAGTGATCAAAATTTTTGCAAACACCTAATATTCTACTTTGGTTTTTCTTTCTCTTTTTCATTTTTCTATATTTATATTTAGGTTATTTTGTTTTATATTATTTCATTGATAAATTATTATTTATTTATTTCAATTTCCCTTATTTCGTGTATTTACGATATTGTTCATCGCTAGCGGTACAGGGTATATTAAATTTCTGCGAACATATGTAATACTCTGGAGGGCTTACGCTAGGCTCACATTCTATTATACCGCTCTACCGAGAATCATTTTTTGAATCGATTTGAACTTGTGTGTCTGCCTGTCCGTCAGATGTCTGTTTATCTATTTTTGCTTACAATCTGCAGATTATAGTTCATTATAGAGATATTTGCTTAAATCTGGTGCACTGACCGAGCACTCTTCATATAACATCTTATTTTGAAAATTTCATTATCTACGAAAAAATTTGCAATTTTTAAGATTACTCGACAATAGCCGCTGCGTCATAGTATTTATCGGTATTAAATCGATGGAGAAAATACGGATCGGAGCGGCCGACGTTTTGAACTTTATCCTATACGGCCATTCCTGAGAAAAGGGAGCCCTTCTAGATGCTAATAGTTTGTCATCAAAATCTACTGTTCCCAACTTAGGTTATGCAAGTCTATTCTTTGCACCGTGGCCCGTACAAGGGGCAAGTGTTTATTTGATAAAAAGGTTTGCTTAAAATAATATTAATTTGACACAGAAATGGACCGTACCAATTTTGGATAACGTAGGGCCATCTTCCGGTTCCGACGTTATATAAGGGTCTTATGAAGAGTAAGGCTTTATACGGCAGCAAAGTCTTATATTTATATATTTATAACGACCTTGGGTGAATATTAATAAGTTCTAAGAGAAGAAGCTAAGCTTTGCTAAATTTGGATCACTTCACTCACGTTTTGCGCCCTCTTTCGTATACAGGATGCTCTCACGTGGACGCAAGATATAAGTTTTGATATTTTACCATGAAAATAATTAAAAAACTATATCGGGTGAAATCATGCCGTGCATTTAATAGTCGGCCTTGTCCGACTATAATGTTTTTATTTGTTTTCAATCCTGTAAGTGCGCTTCAATTATTACTTTCTTCCTTCAGTTATAAATTTATTAAAACTAGTTTATCGTCTGCCATAGCGGTTGGAATCTTTGAAATTTTTTTCTTTTGTTCGCGTTAGAGTTCGATGAAAGTTATTGAAATTTACTTCATACAATCAGACAATTGTTCTTTGTGCCATGTAAACGCAAAACAATTTATGCAGCAGAGCTTTCTCTGGTTGGTCACGATTTTTTTGAAATTTTCTTTTCTAGGGGTTAGATCTGCGTTCTACTTTAATTTGAAGTTAAGACTGAAACATCATTTCAAAGTGGGAACGATAAAGATGACTGCATTTTCACTGATGTCATTGCTATGGGCGTGGACGTCGTTGTCATCAATCACTGTCACATTTTTTTCAATTGATTTCAACTTCCTTTCCTTCCAAGTTATAATTTAACTTTAGTATAAAAAAACCAAAAATGTTTACTTGATTGATTTGATTGCTTTATATTTTTCACAGGAAGACTAATTGCGTACAATATATGATCGGACACACAAGCCATTTTAAAAATGAATTATTAATTAAAACAAAATCGTTGGGTCAGAACAACAGACGCACACACATCGTAATCAACATTTGAAAAATTAGTTTACATTAATGTGTTTACTACCAACACTTTATTGAATTGATTGGATAATTGATGTCTAGTAATTTATTTTAAAAAATATACAAAAAAAATAAAAAATATTAAATTATGGTAAATGAAATTAATTTAAAAATATATATAATTAATTGTAAAATTTCTCTCTCCTTCGTATACGAACTACAAGAGCTCTCTCAGGCGCGTCCCATATTTGTAAAGTTTATAAATGTGTTTATACTGAGGAGGTCGTAACAAGCGTACATTTTCTTGATTAGAGTGAAGGCAGTCTGCCCGTTCGGCGACTGAAGTCAGAATTTAAAAATTAAAAGCTTTTTTGTCACCAGTGTCAGCAATGATAGTCAGCAATTTAAAGGCCTGCTCAGTGCTCAACAAATTATGAATAAATACGATATGAAATAGCATTTATCCATTGTCAGCACAACGCTCTTCCTTGCCATCGAGTATTGTGCACACGCTGGTCGTTGGTATTTATAGATTGGCCTCACAATATCAAGAATACGTATAGTAATGATCAATGCTAAGCAAAAGTTGGCAAATCTAAAATTGTCATAATGTCAGACAAAACAACTCAAGCAAGAAATTTTGATTGATTGATCGAAATAAGCAAGCAAAGAACCGATCCAAGCAAAGAACCAATGCAAGCAAAGAACCGATCCAAGCAAAGAACCGATCCAAGCAAAGAACCGATCCAAGCAAAGAACCGAAAGTACACATATAAGAAGTCAGCAATGTTCTAAAAAGCAAAAGTGTTCTACAAATCCCGCAGCGGGTCGTGGCAGATTAGTGAAGATTGATTATGAAATTTAGTCCAGTTTAGTTGTGGGCACAGTAAACTAACGCGGATGTTAAGCGATTAGTTGTCGAAAGAAATTTTGCTCTCCGCGGATTATATTACGATATACATTACAGCTCGCATATGCTGAAGAATTTCTTATACTTTAAGTTCGAATCCATATAGAAACAACGCAAGTAAATCAATACCAAACCTACGAAGCGATAGGGTTCGCCTTGAACTTGAAGACTTTTATTTTGCTTTGTGCTCTTAATATATTTCCCTTCTTGATTTGTTGGCCGATGAATATGCGCAATATAAGTTTGACTATCGCCAAGTTAATTGGCTCTCCAACGAATTTATGTATCAACTTTCGAATTATGAAGACTTATAGGCTTGATTTTGTCACTAAACCCTTAAATCGTACAATTGTTCGATTGGTTAATGAAAATATACGGTTGCATCAAAACCTTTCTGTGCCTTTCTGTAGCAGGCGAATGGTCTGAAGGTGAATCGAATTATTACGAAAGATTACTTACTTGGCATTACAGATCGATGCTCAAAGACGTACGTATGAAGTGCCGGGACGTTTAAATTTTAAGAATTCGTGGAGAGAAAACCAACGACAGTTACATGTTAATATTGTAAACTTAAATTTGCTAGGACTTACTAGCAAATAGGAATATTTGCGATTCCTTATCCCCTACAGCATGCGTCGCGGAATCGAAGATATTTTTTTATATTCGGTATAAGTTTGGAGGCAATGACTCTTTTTTCCATATATTATTATAATATTATTATACCGATTGACTCAAAACTATTTTGTGAATCAATTTCAGCATGTTTGCCCATCTGATGCCTGTCCATAGACTTTTATGTTCAACCTACATTTCGTAAACTTTCAGGCATGATTATTGTGGGGATTGGATCGGACCATTTTTACCATCATTCCGTACACTTTATATTTTTGAAAATCAATCAACAAAACTCGCTGAGTAATTGTATTATTCCATAATAAATTAGTACTGAAACGTTTGTATCAGACGGACTAAGGACCCGCTTATACAAATCTTCCTATGAAAAGTAAGCCTTTATGTGAGAAAAGGATCTAATTTTTTATTTTGCCCAGTGTGAATTGGTCCATAACAGCAGCGCGACATAAAACTCAACTGCACCAATTTTGGATCATAAAAATCCATTTTCTGCAGCTCACTTCATATAAAGGCTCTGATCAAAAGAGAGTTTAAAAAGAGTTTAATTTTTTAAAAACATTTTGACATGGGAATTAACTGCACCACATTTGGACTACGTGCGCCTATATTTCGAACTCAATCCCGTACAAGCGTACTCGTGAAAGGGAAGTCTTTATATGGCAACAAGGTCTAGTTTTTAGTACTTAACGGCGAAAACAGTAGAATCAAAATATTGTGGCCTTTGACAAGAAAACTCATTTTGGTGAATTTAGACTTTACGTTTACGTTTTGAACCCTCTTCCCATTACGGACTCCCCCTAGCAGTGTACCCTTCAAAGTATAATTTTTTTTCTTGCCCGACTACGGTAAATATGCTTTGTTTTATTGAAAGCAAAGTACGAAAAACCTTTCGATTTTATGCAACAAACAATTCGTGTATATGCCAATTGAAAATGAAGGACAAAAATGTGTTTTGACATATAAGTCAGAACTCTATACATAAATTATGTAAAACATAAGTTATAAAATGCATTACGTAAGACTCAAAGTACAAAAAATATATTACAAGAGTATAGAAGTGTTTGGCGATAATATATCTAGGTGATGGATGTTAAAGATTCTCTTTGAAGTGAAAAAGAACCCCTTTGGGGTTTGAACGACATGCAAATTTTGTAATGTACCATAACTGAAAGAAAATGCGTCGTTTTGATACAAATACTAAAACAGATTGTACACCGACACTAATTTTCTAACGTGGCCATCAAGAAAACGTATACTTCTATGAACTGTTTGCGGTTATAAAGCTTTTCAATATTACTTTTTGTGCTAGTGATTCCGAAATATTCCAATTTTTTAGTACTCCAGAATATTGCTTTGCAATTGGGTGCGCAATTTCTTCCTATCAATCAAAGGTCCATCTATGTCAACGAAAACAAAACCGGTTTGAGGATTTAACAGAAAATAGCTCGTTTTTCTTTTTCAACGACTTCTTCGTAATTATGAGGGAACACACGGACCGACTTGACTGACGCTCAAAAAGTTTTGAGAGCATGTTGCTGACTATTGACTATTTTTAAGATAAGCAAGAAATTGCAGGCTTTTAACCAACAATTATGTTTACACTGGATTTTGAAAGCGAATAAAATACGGCAAGTCACTCACTATGCAGGTAGGGTGACATATATACGTCGCCACTATTAACGAATCGATGTGGTTTTTAGATAAATCAAAACAAGGTTTTCCGGTTTTTATAGTCATAGATAAATCGATTACTATTAATAAGCTGCATGCTTTTCAAAGAGCCTTTTACATATATATAAAAAAATTAAATGAAAACAAAATGTATATCTGTACATTTTTGCGTGCTTTAAAAACTTTTTGGAGATGAAATATAAGTTAGTTGTCTATTCAGCGTACCAGGTTTCATTCATTGGAATGAATAAACAGTTTGCCTGGATACACTGGACATGTTAAAGCAAATGGACAATCCTCCCATTTCTTAGATCAACAAATTGTTCAATTAATTTAAGAATCCATTATATGTGCACAGTTTTGAAAAAAGACCTCTAGCAAAATCTTGGAACGGGTAAAAATAAAGGAAATTTTATATGAAAAATGATACCATAGATAAGTTTATGCGGTCGATCCTAAACAAAAGTTCACATATTTTTTATATCCTACATGACTTGTGATACAGGATTTAAATTGTGCGGATGTATGCAACATTGAGAATGATTTGAGATAGACCCATTTTTTTATACAGGCCGTTTAAGCATCACTTGCTGAAAGCTTGTCTATCCGTCTTGTCCTTTGTGTTCAAACCTGCAAGTCGCAACTTGTGAGCTATTTTGACGAAATTTGGTACACCGATATGTTTTGGTCCAAGGACGAACGTCTTTGGAAATGGTTGGGATCGGACCACTGTCTCGATCTCTTCCCGTACAACACCTCATGTTAAAAAGGCGTCACATGAATAATTGCACTAAGTAAAGCAGTTTAGAGTAAATAATGGTGGGCCGTGTGCCACTATAGTTGTCTTACTTGTTTGTGTATCCATATGTTACAATTCCGTTTATTGGATTCAGATTTCTTCATAAAAAGCAATTTGAAATGTACTTACGCGTGGCTAAGTTATTGTCCTGAACTTGCGCGTTTATCGGTACCTTAATTGTCTGCCGATTAAATTACATAAACTAGCAATATTTGCAATAATCTTAGAATTTAGTAAAACTTGTTCCATTTTCTCTTACAACAGTTAAAAAAAAAAATCACAGAAATAATTGTTTCAAAACGTTTTTCTCGATATTTTTACCATTGTACAAGATTTTCGTAAGTTCATTTAGAAGTCTACTGCAAAAATGGAGTCAATCTGTCAGTTGACTCATCCGTATTAACATCGATCGCTTTGTGGTTGTCGTGTAATAATTTGAGCAGACGGCCCCTTTATAATAGTTCTTTGACTGGTTTCACTTTTGCGTACTGAAAAGAACAAGCAAATGTGTTTAAAATTTCTGCAAACACTCGAGCGGTCTTTACAATACAAAGTGTGCATATTTATCACTTAAGTTAACGTTCACTAATCATGTCATTTCAATTTGTTTCCCCATTGCACCATGTGTCAAAGTGTATGATTACAGTCTGCCAGAATTAATGACTTTTACGTAAATAGACACAAGAGTTCCACACCTGTATCGAATAAAAAAACGATCGAAAAATCGTTTTAATAAATTATTACAAGCATGCAGAACTTTTTGCGAGTGTAGAGAGGGCGGTCCGTTAAATTTGAAATACATCGTGTACAACTTTTTTAATTGTAACTGCAGCTGCTATTTACTCACTATTTGTTTTTCCATTTTCTGCTAATAAATGCTCAATTATTTAAATCGTGAATTTATTTTTCTTATTCTATGTGTCGGTCATTAATGTTGCTGGCCACTAGACAGACACATTGCTTTTTTAAATGATCTGCACCGCTGCTCATAATTAGCCATAATAACAACGTTTACCTCGTTTACATATGGAACAATTAATTTCAGAACAACAGAGAACAATAACCGCGAGATCTTTATCTACATGGAATACGATTGCCTTTATAGACTGTTAATATATCTATAAGGTGTAATATGCTTTTACAAGCTATTACGTTATGCAAATAATTCCCTGGCATAACACCATATTTAAATAAATCTTAACCTAAATTAGAAGACATCACATATTACTATTACGTATGATTTCGTCAGATAGTATCTGTCGAACATATTACGCTTTCAACTTTTTACTGTTTCTTTACATTTATGTAACGTTTATTTCGCCTAATCTGGCGTATACCACCTATTATAGAAATATAAACAGGCTAAAAAACATGAGAGGGTTCATTAAAGCCCTATCGTTTTGATTTATGTAAATATTTATTGACCCTCCCTCCTAGTGAGAGAGCACTATACGTAGATTCTTGCAAGACGAAAAAACAGATATTGAATCTTAGAACAGCATTTTGCGATTAAGTGCTTCTTCTTTGAAATAGGTGCGAAAAGAGACGGAAAGAGTCTTATTCAAATTACCATTTCAACAGTTGGCAAAAGATTTATTACATCAATACGTTTGCCTTCGGTCTATCAAGTGGTCTAGAGTTTAGTGTTTAGATAATTTTCACGTTTTTTTTGCGTTGCTTTTACAGTTTTCCTCTCTTTGTTAAATTTACATCGCTTCATGACAAACAAGTGTTCGTAATAAAAAACAGAGAATAATTTTTGATCAATAAAAAAATCCAAGCTGGCTTTTCCTCCTTAAGATTATAATATCTTACAGCACTTGGATATAAGGGTATGTAGGACTTGAGGCAAATCCTTCTTAGTTTGTAACCATCGATTCTGACCATCCGTTTCTTGTATTCAACTTACGGCCACAGGACAAGTCAGACACATATGAATAACAGTATGAATCGAAGTGGTGTAGGGTATATAATGGCGAACCATAACTCACTATAGAGTCTTTATTCGTTTTAGTTTACCTATTGCATAAAAAAATATTAAAAAAATAAGGCTTACTTTTAAGCGTAACGCAAAAAACATTACATGTTGACTACATTTGGAAAAGTGTTTAGTCCCTTCTTTACTTACACTTCTTACTTGCTCTTACTTAAGTATATTCAGGAACAGACGTGAAAATGATATTGGATTGGGAAGGAAATAGAAAAGAATAAGAAAAGTGAAAAGTCGCCTTCGATGTCTGGTGTCGCAATCCATTGCTTGGAAATTTAATTGATAATTTAAAAATCTGGGATGACGGCATACATATAGTCTTTGCCACTTCTTTTATGATATACAGCGAATAAGTCTTAGCGGTCACATCAAGTACATATGTCGGGACAGGCAGAAATGCCCGATGAAAGTTTGCGTTCAACCTGAGACACTGCACAGTTTAGTATTACTTTAATAGCCGTCACTATGTGCACTTTCCGCCATTGGCATGACACAGTTTTTGAATTGATTATCTCCAAAAAGACGAACGCGCATGGTTACCAGGACGATCAAAATAAAAAACCTACAATTCGAACTACATCCAAGATTTAAGATCGCTGCAGTCCCATTTTACAAACTCGACAAAATGGCTACCAACGCGCACATCAGAACAACGCATCAATTCAAGTATTCGTCGCCGATATGGCCAGCATCCATTCGAACTCGTTCTTCACACGCCTTATTCGCTAAGGTTAATCAACAATGAAGAAGCGGTTGGTTGATGCCTATTTTAGGGAGCTTGATGGCTCTCAATATAAACGAATTCTTGAAGCTGACCGCTACCACAAGTGTATTGAGTTAAGGGAAGAGCAAGTGGAAAATAAATATATATTTTTCCATTCTGCATCCTCTTTTTGAAGTTGTGCGATTGCTCACGTGTTGTTGCTCAGTATGGAATTGTAAACCCATGTCCCTTTACCCACCCCCTAGTTTTCAAGGCTTGAAAATTCACAAACAAGGATAAAAAAATATAATTGGAACTGTGATCATGTGTTTTTAATTAATTGTACACCACAATGTAGGTTGCTTTTGTGTGCTGCTTTTGTCAATAAGCTGCAATCAATAAAGAAGCCAGTGTTCATTTCATTTCATGTTAATGCTCTACAGCGAGCTCTTAATAAAGCATAAATTCATATTGTATTTGTTTTCCTTAAAAAATTATGATTGATGAAAAAACTTTTAGGGTCTCGTTGGAAAAAGAAAATGTTTTTTAATCACTATACGTTTATTAGAAGCACACAATCATGTGCCATGACATAAGATTGCAGGCATGAGTAAGAAATGAATCAATGCGACTGAGGAGAAAAACGTGTTGTCATCATATCTTTTTACAATTTTGACAACGTCAGCTGGAAGATCAGTGGAACGATCACGACGAACAATGGGAATTTATCAGTCATAAGG
The DNA here is from genome assembly GCA_001077435.1 of Glossina morsitans morsitans. NCBI lineage: Eukaryota > Metazoa > Arthropoda > Insecta > Diptera > Glossinidae > Glossina > Glossina morsitans. The sequence goes on along the minus strand of CCAG010016143.1, from coordinate 47,402 downwards.
CCTTGCTAAAGCTCGTATAAAAAATGTACAAATAAATTTTAATATAAGGCACTAAAACCATTATATACCCTACACCACACTACCCTACAGGTATTCAAGTGTGTTCTCAAAATAAGACGTTATATGGAAAGTAGTCGAAACAGTGGTCCGATTCGGCATTTTCAATAGTGTCCTTGGGTCAAAAAACGTGAGTGTATGAAACTTCAATAAAACGTCTCAAAAATTGCGTTTTATAATTTGAACACAAAACCATTCAGAAAGTGATTCGGTATCGAGCAGTATAATGAAAGGTGACTTTACCTCAAGTCCTTCTGGGGGTTGTATATATCCGCGCAGCCTTTGTACCACAATCACAAGTAACTGATCAATATTGCTCCCTTCACAGCCCAACACAGATTTTTTTTTTAATGAATAATTTAAAATTTTACGATGAATAATATAAAGTTTTCCCTTTGCATAGATTATCTAGTGCACACAGATTTCATGATAGCGTTTAAGCATGAACACAAGTACAACGAAGAAACAGAAAGCAACAAAATTAATTTATAAATCACATTATTTTTGATTAGTTGTTGTAAAGAGTTTTGTACCCGCAACAAAGCGAATGTGACAAGAACGCGTTTACTTTAGTATATTAGCGACAATTTTTTGCGCCCTAATTTTATTGTTAAAATAAAACTTTTTACAGTTATAAGCAAAGTTGGAGCGTTTCTTGATGAACAGTGGACGCGTTACGATATCTAAAGACAAACAACCATAACGTAGTTTAAGCGAACGATTAACATCGGCCGTAAAGCCAAACATCCATGGAGCACCCATTTGGGGATAGTAAGTAGATGTTGATGATTAGTAGGTAGAGTAAACCGTTACTAGGGAACTGAAAAAACAGCATATGTTGTAATGGGGCCGAAAAATGAGCGCAATATGACTTTTTGTCATGTTTTATGTCATGATCTAATATCGTATTTTTGTCCCCTGCTGTGTAATAAAAAGCTACATACGTTAATTAGGTCAAAAAGGTCGGAGACTGTATATGGATGGACGTGCCAGTGATAAGCTAGCGGAAGTGACTGGAGTTGGGGGGGGTTCAATTTTTATCCCACTACGAAGATGGTTACACCAAAGAAGTGCATATGCTATAATCTTGATGATGACAAACGGGATACATTCGATCGCATATAACATAACACGCGCAGCTAACATTAGCAGCATTGAACTAATGCTTAGTGAAAGACAATAGATTGAATAAAATATCCCATGCTAGGTTTGTTTATCACAGACTTCAGCAGAAACCTATTTGCAGTGTTGAACTTTTGAACGCAAAAAAAGGGGATTTGAAATAAAAAACGGGAGTAAGAACAGACATATTGAAACCACATTGGCTCCATCCTGTTTGACGTTCCTTTGGTATTTGCATGGGCAAATCTTAATTTTGTCGCTATTAAAAATTTCGTTGGTTCCTGATATAGGTCAGGATGTGGGTTGCTACAGACGTTTCGTATTCTCTTCTTAAAGAGTGCGAGTAAGCTCGATTGTTCTTTCCATTTGTAGCATCGAACAATACCCTTTGGGAAATCGACGGCTTATGGCAAAGTTACTAAACTTCGATTAGAAAACTTAAGCTTGATTTATAAAAAATTTATTAGCTGCGAAGTACACAGAAAACTGTACTTTGAAATTTAAGGCTAACAACGGACGTTAAAAGCTAACATCGGAAGCTCTTTAAAAATATTTCGCATGGCTGTCTAAGAAGCCCCGTATAAAAAATGCCCCTATCAAGTAATCTTTCATTGCATTTATAAACGAAATGCTGCGCAATTTTCATCGGTGTTGAAGCTGTACAACAGTATCGAGAGTGCACTGAAATTGCTATGCGAATTTCTCCCGCCTGGAATGAACAAACTCTGTAGTCTGGAAGAACGAGCGTCCTTAATAACACAATTTCAGTTTAATTGGGTTGGCAGGAGGAGAATTGAAAGGTTAAGAATTTTGATTCGTGGCAATCTATTCGCTACCACAGTTAAGGTATTGTATAGAAGCAAACAACTTTGATCGCTCGCGTTTATTCAAATTGAAAGCAATTAGTTTAGCAAGCGTTGATTGTTAATCCAAATTTACAACATTTGAAGCAAATTCTTCGTATTTCTAATAACCTCGCTAAGTAAGCATTTTAAATATTTACATTTCAGTAAATTTTAAAATATTGCTCGGCCTTAATTGACATACTTTTGTATTTTGTGGCAATCCATTTTCGACCGAGTTCTTCCTTTGCAAAATTGCTTTAGTGCATCAAATTTCACCAAAATGTCTTACGAATTGGGACCAGTTGAGCACGTTGAGTGTGAAAATACACGGACAGACGCCGACAGATAACCTTAAATTAATCTAGAAAATCGTTCTGAGTTAAGGCCAGTATAATGAAAGGAGAGTCTATTGTAAGCCTTTAAGGGCGTGAGATGCAGAAAATCTACCCCACTATAGAAGACTTAATGTGTAATGTAAGGTTCTTGGAAAAAATTAACATAATGGTCATTATAAGTTTATTGTCTATAAACAATTTGCAGCCAAAAATCAAAAAAAGCCAGATTCCGTAATATATGGGAGATGAAAGTTTTAGCTGTTAACAGTATTGTGGATACGTTCATTTTAAAAGTGGTGTAAGTCTATCTTATTCACTTGAAATTCATTTTATATATGCTAACCTAGAATGTATATGCCATGTAGGGTGTCATTTAAACTAAGAACAGGTCTGTTTTCCAAAGGAAAAAGTTGAAAGGAAAAGTTGACTCACAAACTGCAACAGATAAATTCTAAAATATTCGAGTTTATGGTCTATGGGTGATGGTACAATATGTCTGTATAAAAATGGATAGAAACTGACAAGCCTACCTAATATTATAGTGCATAAAAATTTCATTGTTTTCCCAAACCTTTATCACGCCCAAAAGCAAGCTTGGGCGACCTAATAAGATACATATTTTCTTGATTTGTGTTACACTCGGAATGTACTTAAGCATGTAGCAAAAATGAACACATCGCCTACATATTTAAAGAAGAAGAACTGGAACATTGGCCAAACCTATTACAGAACACACCTGCTTGTCAGCATAAACTGAGAATATGTTTGCTTGCATGTTTTCGTTCGCTCGCTGCTTATAAGCTACAAATTCTCAGTTTTAATCCGCAAAAATCAAAGAAGTCAACCACGCCCACCCAATATTATAAAGTGTGCAATTTTGTTCGTGTTTTTTAATCTTTTTTAGTACAACAGTGGCGGGTATAAAAGATTCGGTTACCGACGAATATAATTTTCTTATTAGTTATTAGTTCAAAAAGTCGGTTGCTACAACCGAAGTATTGTGGACTAAAGCTACTTACTTTATTATTAACCGGCGCTATAAATACTATTGGATGATAAAGTTACATTATTTAATATCACACAATATGCGAAATATGTCAATCACTCTTAACCCACATTTTGAAATGCAAAGCTATAACTACCTCGCAATAAAAATTAACCTGCAATACTTTACTTTTGTGTTAACGGCATTGTTCCCTCACAAGGAAACCTTGAAAAAAATTTTTTTTTAAAAACAACGTTTATTAGCTTTAAACTTTTAATGTCATTTAGAAAACTTATTTTCTATTTCTATTACGTAAGCGAAAAGTTAAATAAATGTCGGCAAAATTATTCAAAACAAAGACGAAAGAAACCTAGGGCAACTATTTGAAACTTTATGAAAACTTCATTCGTTAACTAAAATAAATAACAATAATACTAACAACGAAATGAGCTTGGGCACTACAGAGAAACTTGTAAGTAAATATTCACTAACGTCATTCTAAGAGCAAAAGTAAGAAAATTATATTCGGTTGTGGTTGTGATTGAATCTTTTATACCCATCGCTCTCATCCTAAGAAGGACTAAAAGAAAACAAAAAACATTCGATGATTATTTTTAGTGGAAAATTATATTGTGCCTCTGTTGTAGTTTATAAGTAACGAGCAAAAAACACAGAAAGAAAGGTGTTATCAGTTTTTGCGGCATGGACATGTGGGGGTTGTAGGATTCCCGACTCTGATTGACTCGTTTTCATTTCTACAAGCAGAAAACTTCTCTTAGCACTTGCTTAGCACATTTTGGCAGACGGACAGATGGCCAGATGAACAAACAATGCTTAAGTGCATTCCGAATTTGACACTAGTCAAGAATTCATATATCCCGTGGGTTTTGTGCACCTGGTTTTTGAGCATTATAAAGGTTTTGGAGAAAGAGTTAAAGTGATACAGTACAATGTTTGCAAGACGTGGTCAAATTGTCGCCTTTTGTGCCCATAAAGTACACGTTCAAAGTTGTATACATTGATCTTTTGAAGCTTATAAGTAATGAACAAAAAACCAATTCTTTTATTTCTTCTCAGTTTATGTGCAGGCGTGCCCTTCGATCAATTTTGTCCATTTTCAATACCAACCTGCGTGCAAAAACTTCGATTGCCAAGTTTCAAGCCAATGGACTCATTTTCGTGACTAGGGAAAAATATTGTATAGAAGGGCAGATGGACATGCTTAGATCTAATTTGTTGAGCGAAAACGTACACACTCTGTGAAGCTTATTTGTATCTGTTGCAAACATTTTGAGGAAATGTATATACCCGTCAACCTTCGGTGTGGTGCGCATAAAAAAAAAATAATTCAAGAGTAGCAAGCCAGCCAAAGGTATACATTTCTAGCAAAGTTTAATGAAACGAAGAAAACCTATTTATACTTTATAGAAATTTATGAGAAAACTGTTAAAAAACAATATTAATAGCGATGTTACTTGAAATGTAAAATATAATATGTATGTATATAAACTTTGCTATGTAATCAAGAGATTTATTCCAGAAATTTACTTGCGACGTAACTTTCACTGTTTTAAGGGTGATATCATTTTAAGTAGACAAACAAGCAAAAACACTGCAGCGGGTCTCGGCCCATCATTAACTGCCCTACACCATCCCACAATTACGCATATAACGACTTTTGAACTGAAAGCGTTATATGCCAAATGGTCGAAAAAACGGTTCATTACGAGCTATTTTCAATAGCGTTGCGCTTTAAGCCGGGTAGAGTAAATGATGGACGGACAGGCTTATTGGAAATCACTTTCTAAATCGATAGGTATGATAAAGGGGAAGGTGCGTTGCACACATCAGCACAAACTTAATGAACGCCTGTACCACAAGTGATGCAGATCTCACAACACATAAAAAATTTGTCGAAGATTTCTTAAAAAAAAAAACGAAAGACGTGGCTAGTCTTGTAAGTCAATGCATTTTATCTCCGTCATCGAGGAATGGCAAACATAGTCACTTTCTCAAACGGTTTGCGATGTCTACAAGTAAGTTTCAGAAATCTCCTAAAGTGTGAATAACCTTGAGTAACATCAAATTCCGAATTTATTTAAGCATGTCCATCTGTCCGTTTACTCTTCTGTGTAATATCTGTGATAATAATAGCAAAAACTAAAATTTCGACTTCGTAGTAGGCAAAAGGATTGGAAGTTGGTGTTGAAAATCGACGGAATCTATGCTTTCTGGGAAACCACAGACACAGCAATAAAGATATCCAGGTATATTCTATAAGTGATTGACCATACGGTACGTGCACATTGAACAAATCGTCCAAGCCAAACCGGTACTATAAGCTATCAAAATTCGGTTTTCTCTTCTAATTTCTTTTTAAGGTGGTTAAGGCAGTCGATGTTAAAGATTCAATCATACCGAAATAAAATTTTCTTACTTGTTTTCCGTGATCTGGCTTGCCGTAGACAATAATTTTGCACGTACAAAAACAGACCGACAAGTTTCTTCTTGCGTGGCAATGAGCAAAAAACCACAAATTGTTGTTTAGAAAAACTGAGTTCTGTGCAGTTTACGCTTCATAGTGGATTCGGCCCCTTTTCAACACCAATCGGCTTGCAAAAATTTCCAATATTTCTACCAAATTTGAAGTCGATATCTTCATTTCTGTGACCGGGCGAGCGTCAACAACACATACCGCACCAGACGGACAGACATCGCTTAATCGATTGGGAATTTTACGCCTGATAAGGTGTCTGGAGATTCCTTTCGGGTGTTGCAAACTTTATGTCAAAATGAATATATCCTAACACTTCGGTGGCGGGTATAAAAACTAATGCGTCATGCTTTTTAGCAAAACGGGCACTGTTCTGTTTTTTAACCGCCATGTTCGTTAATGATAGGTTTCTGGAGTAAAAATTGCTCGTAATACACCATATTGAGCTAATTTAACCAAGCGGAGGCGTATAGAACAAGCGTCTTTACCGTGAATTTTAAAGATGAGTTCATATTTTGAAAGAAATGTGTTGTGTATAGAGGTACAATGCATACTGCAGTGAAGTATACTACTGCTGTAGCAGCTAAAGTATAGTAAGATCAAGCGCTAATTAGTCCACCTCTTAACAACAAAAAACCAAATCATATACAGAGTGTTTTGATTAAAGCAATTTTTTGCAATCATTCGAAATTTGGGCTAATTTTAATTATTTATATATGTGACAATCTCAACATCTCAAAATCACTATAGTTCCATTTTTTATTGGTTGGCATTAACTTAGTTCAAAACAAATATTTGCACTAAATCCAGTTCTTTTATAAAATATAAGCCATATTTTCGGATGCAAATAGTAATTTCTTTCTTCGTTTACCATAAAATAAATCATTACAAAATAAAAGCGGATTTTGAAATTCAAATTTTTTAATCTTCTCCACTCGCCATTGATGTGGCTAAGAACATGTTGAGTTTTTTTTTTTCTTGCTTACTGTCAACTTTTCCAATTGGTAACATATTCATCCATAACATGCCATGAGAGTGTAAATCAAAAATAATGGACATAAGTGAAACTTTTTTTTTACGCTTGCGCGTAGAATTCATTTACAGAAAAATACACATACGTGCACTGAAAGTAGGCCTTGCGTTGATGGTGATGGTGATAACGAAGACGATTTTGTTTTTGACAACCGCGTCCAGTAACATTCGATAGATTGTGCTATATATACGTACGCTAACGTAAGATAATTTTTGTCGTCTACTTAGCATCTAATCACACGTTCATTAGAAAACGAATGACAACCCATCGAATGTAAATAATGTACATTGTATGTAGTTTTGTGCATTATATGTACACAATGTTTATTAATATTGCAATGCAGGTATAAATGCGGTACATATATAATGACGCCTGCACACCTAATCCAACCATTTTTCAAATTGCAATTTTCTATCAATGTGTTCATCATACCCTACACCTGACACGTCTTGTGGTACCCGGAAGGACCACAGGTTGGTCACGTTGTTATTATAAAGTGTCAATTTCGGAGTCGATCTGGGTTTGACTTTGCCGGTAGTGCGTCTGATGTTTGTTCATATATTCTTATATTTAAACTATGAGTCGCATATAAGATATTATGAGATATTTTAATGAAACTGATGAGTTTTGGCCCAAAGACAAAACCCATTGCAAATGGATTGGACCTCTTCTTCATTTACTCCTCATATAATGCATTTTTATAAAAAGTTGTTTGACGAAAAAAAATTGCTATCTTTAAAATTCCTTGGCAAAAATCGCTGAGTAATAGCACTTCAAGATTCAAAATCGATGCGAAAAATTTGGATCGGATGGAGCAATCTTTGAAACACATAGGCAGAGTTTTTAGACCCCATCTAAGAGTGAGCCCTTATGTAGCGCCAAAGTCTAATTTGGGGTTTTCTATGACGATGGCAAGCGAAAAATAACGAAATTTTGAATAAATAACGGGTGGTTGGTACATTAGGATTACGTCACTTGGCGGTTTAGGCAAACTGCAGTGCGAGGGCTTTCATGAAAAGTATACCTTTACATGAAAATAATGCAGAATTTTGTAGGCGTTATCGCGAAAATGAGTGATTAACTGCATTAGGTCGAAGGTAAATGTGCACTACTTAATGGGCGGCCTTGCCCGACCACAAGATTTTCTTTGTTTTGATATGTATATCTGGAATATTAATATTTTGGTATATTTTTTATAACATATTTCGGATACTTTCCGAACAGACTTCCCGATATGTCAATAAGTGGCAACGAAGCCTTGGACTGATCAAAGAAATGTTTAACTAAACGGTATTGAACATATGAAAAAGGGAGAGTTAGAAATTGTATCAAAATTTTTTTAAAATAATTTTTCAAACCACAATTTAGCAAAAGAAATTTCAACTAATTTCCTTCTCTGTATTTTAGCTAATGTTGAAGAAATTTCAAAGCCAAGCATACCTTCTCCTTACATTTCATTATTCCTTATATCTAATTTTATCATAATAGTGATAAAGTATTTGTATTTAACGCACAAGCTTCTAAGTGCAAGTGATCTTTGTCCAACATTCTTTCAATTATTCAAAAGCCATGAACTCGATAGTAATTTGAGTGTGTTAGTGGACAACCATTTTACGATCGAAAGATCGAAAATTGCATACTCTGTCGGCACATTTAAACTTTTAACTCGTTACATCGAGTCCGTCATCCCCAGCTATCGAGCTAACTCGATTGAGTTTGCTTGGAATCGGGCTTTGATTTTTATTTACAAATAAGGAAACAAACTAAGTGGGCTTTTTGACTTGCCTTGCACGGCCACCAGCTCTGATATCTGCATGGAAATATGCTTGCTTTTGTGTTCGCTCTTATAACGTCAATCATTTGATTGCAATCACATTTCAACGGAATTATTTCACAGCCATTTCAGATTAAGAAATATGTCGCATGCGATAGAAAAATTATTAGTCATCTTGACACATGCGAGTTCTTTCCAACTTCCATATGAAATCTCTTTCAAAAACTTATTTTTAAAGGTTTACATGAAAAATTTTAATCGCAATAAGGAATAACAGGCATAGATCCATCAAATAAATATGCGAATGAAATCAAATCGAATTAGTATGTCACGTTAAGCGAGAAAGTATAATTGTTTTTTTTTTTTTTCGTACATTACACACAAATGTCGTGCTAGAATCCGTATACTTGCATAGGAAAGGCAAGAGGCATACTTGGGTATGCATGTCTTGCCCCTTATCTAAATCTAAGACTACAACAGAAACTAACAAATAGAACAAGGTTTGTTTGAGGCTTTTCTTCTCAGTAAAGGGAAAATGCTTTTAAATTCAATTGTCCAACTTCCACAATCAGATAATAATGGTGTTTCTTCTTCCTTTTCTTTTTTTGTATTTTTTTTGGGCAAAAGCCAGGCATTCGTAATTCTTTTAATTTGAATGAAATTACTTTGCGAATTGGTCCTCATTTGTTTTGATTTCAGTTTTAATTCTTTTGCTTTCCTCTGCCGCCACTGAATCAATTATTTAGTCACGATTCGCTTATTAATTGTTGGTACAAACTGAAAAAAGAAAAACGACAAAACCGCCAATCAATTCAATTAATTAACTTATTGTAAAATTTTTGTTAGTTGGTGTTGCATTCGTGTGAGAGGGAATTAAAAACAAACGTCAACTAGCTTTAGATGTTATATTATATGGTTAGACAGCGATATTTGTTTTCATGCGACGAACACTTTTGCTAAATAATTGGAAAAATAATCAATTAGCGATAAATGATTTCAGCTCTGCCCAATTATGTAATTGAAACTTAAGCGATACTAGCGCGCTGCAACATATACTTTAATAAAAATATATACTAAATGCAAACATTTTGATTTCTATCCTTTGAAGAAGTCTTTTAATATCAAAAAAACCACAATGAGTCTATTTGACCCCTAATCTTTTTGGATTTTGTCGCACTTGCACAAATGATAGACAAATTATCCCGACCGGGGGCTTGGGCAGGTTTACACGTTAAAAATAAATTTTTAATGATAAATTATTTACGATTCCCACAAAAAGATATTTCCAAACTGTACATGGTTTACGACCATTTTTGAAAAAAGGTTAAAAAAGTCCAGGTTCCAGTTTAAATACCTTATAAACATAAGAGGGTAAGAGTTACATGTACTCTTATACCAAATACAGGTAATATATAAAGAACATCATATTACAAAGTTTTAAATCAGCAGACGGTTAATCCCTTACTTAAAGCGATTTTATGAATGGGACCCAATTTAAAGGGTGGCGCCACCGAGCCAGCGCGTGTGTCGTTGTCTTCAAACGATGCCATCGTGCTAAATTTCATCAAAATATTTAGAAAAGAATAAACGCATAACAACTTGCACAAAAACCATAAAGGAAAAATGACTGGCAGACGGGCTGATAGACAGACATAAGAAATTCGATTAAGAAAATTATTTTAATCGATTACAACGCAAAATGAGTCTATCACGAATCGTTTTATGTGTTACGTATATCTGTATGAACCTAATGCACCCTTGCAACATATGCAGAGAAAGGCTAATGGATGTTGAGTACCACGACGAGGTCAGGCACGTAAGTAATACCACTAGATGGAGAGAATAGTTTTGATCAAGCGATACTTTTGTATAAGTTAATATCAATGCAAATTTTTCAGAAATTTAAATTTTGTTCATTGCCTTAAATGGTTTCCTAAGTAGCGAAGAACGATATGCAAGTATGATTGTGGACCTGGCAAAATTTAAAATCGAACTCGCACAACAGTGTACGTTTGGCAGTGCATGTGATAAAATATCTTCAAATGGCTTTAAAATAACATCTTGCAGTGAAACATGTTATGGATTCTCGGTGAAGCCATTAAAATACTAATTATCAACGAACGGGTACGCTTTTTTCTTGTTCGAATATTGGACTTCTTCATTCAAATCTTCGTCAGGCATATAAAAACAACATTTTTTAAATCTCTTACACGTTTCATTAGTTACCGGGTACATTAAGTTATCTTCACCTGAGCGTGGCCGATCTTCTACAGTTTTGTTCAACTCCTGTACAATACGTGAAAATGTGTATCGCTATACTATGTAAACTAGAGTAGGTAGAAAAATTCGATCAATATTAATTTGTATGGAATGGAACTCACCGGTGTGTTGCAGGCATTGATTTGTCGTTTTATATTACACCTGCGATCACATAAATAATTAGCATCGCGGATTAGTTGATAACCCTACAATTAGATTTTAATGAACTAATATCGATAGATGATCTATGTCTTACAGTTATAAGAATCGTTTCACATACGCTAAATATCTTACAGGTATAGGAGCTTGCACGTATTTTGATCAGGTTTTCACTTGAAAAGGACAGTAGTAGATATATTGGTAGCAGTGGAATAATTAATCAAATTCTTTCCCATCATTTTCTACAGCTTTTTCCCATCTATCTGGCAGCATGTCGATACCGCATCGAAAGACGGCAATTGGTCTGGCAGCGATCACATCACTAATCCATTTTCGTAATTCTTCAGCTTTTCGAAATCGCGTGCCAGGCGCGATGCCATGCCGCATCGATCCGAACAAACTGTAATCAGATGGCTCTATGTCTGGTGAGTATGCTGGGTGTGACGGAACTTTCCAGTGCAACAGTGTATCCATGACAACTATTACAACGTGTGGCCGAGCGTTGTCATGCAAGAGGATGACTTTGAATCTGTTAACCGCTATTGCTTTTTTTTGCAACGTAACATCTTTCAATTTGCTCAATTCACTTCGCCAGAGATCTGCACTAACAGTTTCATTCATTGTTAGCAGTGCGTAAAACACTACACCTTGCTTATCACGCCATATGTCAGAATGCCGTCATGTGAAAACGGTTCGAGATGCCATTTTCTGTCAATTCCTATCCTAGCCATTTCCACGCTTTTTAGATCTTTCCCATTGCATGTAAACGTCTAGAAACAGTTGACTCATTAACGGCTAAGCTGTTCGAAAGTTCTTTGAGAGTTTGATCTGGCTTTTCGTCCAATAAGTCTTGCATCTTCATCGTCTTTGAACTTTTTTGGTCCTCCAGGCCGTTCTTCTCCCTTGAAACCAAAATTATTACCTCTAAACAGACAATTGGAATAGGATAGACTGCTTCTAGAAGTGTTTGATGGGCTTCAGCAAAAGTAATGAATATCGACAGCATAATTTCTAATCTTCCATCACTTACACACATTGAATGACTCAATAATACTATATGGGCAACCGTTATTTTATGTAGAGAAAGGTCGAATTCATTGCATTTAACCGTTGTGTTCATTGATACTTTGCATTACTTTGTCATTTTTATCAATGGATATCGCAGATCAAATTACATGCAAGCAAAATTCATTTGCAGATTCATCCTGTAGGGTACAACCAGCTCCTACAAAGTAAGTGCGGAACCAAAATGAACTTATGACTTGAATGCTCACATTCTACTATGGCTTAGGAGTAGTGAGTAAGAACCCAAATTTTGTTGTTTCTCAATTTATGTTGTACTTGACTTGACTGATTTCTATACCGATAACTTCCAAAGCGCATTTTTGTGAAGAGAAGAATGCTTACACCAGACATTGCTTAGGTGGACAGATGGACAGACGAATGCACAAAAAAGTAGACAGACAGATGGAGAGATAGACATGCCCAAATCGATTCAGAATAGTGATCAATAATGTATATATTTTACAGAGCCTCCAAAGTTGCCTTCCCGGTATTCCTAGAAGACAAAATGTACCAGTGGCGGGAATAAAAATGAATTGAAAAACCAAATTTCAAATACAACTTTCTTATTTGTTTTGAAATGTGTCTTCAATTAAAACTTACTGTTCATTAAGTGTTAAAAGTATCGTTAATAACGGCATTTAATTCCATGAAGTTTATAAACGGATTTACTTTAATTTTTTATTGTTTTTTTTTTTTTTTTAATGCCTTTTTATGAACAATTATGTTAAGATGTGTGATTTCTCTACTTTTTAAATTTCATCAAATCAAAATAGAAGTCAATCGGCCAAGCTATGCAAGCACGAATTTGACAGCGCGGGCATACGCAACGTAAAATTTCCACAATTTCTTGAAAGAGCTTTCCATTAGCTTTATAAGACTTTTATGAGTAGAAATATTTCCCTCGGCTTGTTGTTTTTCATAACACACATAATCGTCTCATGAAATTAATTATTAATGTTTAACAATTACCTTTTTTACACACACACACACACACACGCAAATACACGCAAATACACACACGTACACACAAACTTCCATATACGGGCATAAATACATTGTATACACCTATGTGTCATATCATTATAACCACAATCAATAAGATCAAAGCTAATACCACAGCAACATATATATTAATAGCGTTACTAGCATTTTCTTTGAGTCAACAATTTTTAAAACAGCTTATGTGAAAGTTTCGTTTTTTCATATATATGTCGTCTCGTACAAAACAAACGTCTTCTTAGTGTTTATGCAACCACGTAAATTCTACGTATGTATCGGTGTGCATCTAATACCAAATGATATAATATTTCACTTTGAATAATGCATCTAATTAAGTCGATTATTGATGCGTTTAATTATCTACAAAACTTAAATATACGCATTTATACATATATATATATTGCACATCTCTTTCATCGTTTTTCTTTCACTAGAGTGGCAGACAGACAGAGAAGTTCACTAAACTCTTAATTGTTTCTTATTGATTTAATCCTATTAAAGAAAGAAAAAACTTTATAGTTATGTATAAAACATGAAATGTATGTGTTTGTTGGGTTTTGGATTATATGTGAACCTTACCATAAGATGGTTAATTTCCTCTTACATTGATTTATGAAATTTTTGTTAACGTGTAATAGAAATATTTAATTACTGCTATTTTTCTTAAGGTTATTTGTCACGTTTATAGTGAAAGTGAAATGCAAGCAAACGTTGAAACACATGCACGTAAAAATAGTCAACATTTAAGAGGTTGTCATTCATTTTCATGGCTGTCGTATTCAGAAATGTAGGTAATATTTCATAAACTATATAAAGACGAAGGAAAGATTTTTTTTTTCTTTTTTTTATCCATCATTTCTTCAATATATTAGTATTTCTTTTAATGAATTAACGTGGTTGACTGTTATTGCCATATAAATTCGTAATAACGAAGCGTAATAATTAGGAAATGAGAACAGCGTATGAAGAAAAAAAAAAAATGAAGAAAACGCAAGTAAAGGCATAGTCTGTCAAGGCCGACTGTTAAATATCCAACATCGCGCGATCTAAAACTATTTTTCATTCATTATACCTTTTTTCACATACAGTCACGTTTTATACATGAGAGCCCTTATATGGGCAAAACCCAAAATATTAAAGTCACGTAGTCCAAATTTAGCAAAATTGCTTTTCTTATTAATGATCTTGTTGTTATTCTTCTCATCATAAGGCACTACAAATTGTACTTTGTTGCCGTGTAAATGCTTGCGGTTCAAAAAACGGACTTCAGGAGTACAAACTTAGTGCAGTAATTTTATATGTCGGGTCATTATGTTGGATCGCCTTTTGGTATAAAATGCGTATCCTTATTTTTGCCATGTTACTTTTTAGGAAGGAGGGTTCCAAGAATTGGCTCAGACGAACCCAATTCGTCACATCTATTAGGTACCTTGATATGCTATTGCTCAGAGATTTTCGATTCATTCCAAAACCGTGTCTCCTTGGGCCAAGACAAGTCAGTGTGAAAACTTTCGTCAAAACGTATCAAAAATTGCGACATATAAATTGAATTGATTGTCCATTGTAATAGTAATGAGAAGTGGGTCTATTTTAGACTCTTCTACATGTTGCATACATCTGTACCAAGTTAATACACCCTGTAGGGCAATTGGTGTAGGGAATAATGAAACAATAAGTCTTATGTGCTAACGAAACCATTTTTCTTCTTTATAAGTCACTCATTGTGAGTTTACCTGCTCGCTGCAGTACCTCCATCGTGCTGTCCGATGTCTGTCCATGTATTTGTTTCTTCATATTTTCGAGATATCTTGACAAAATTTGAAATGGTGATTATTTGCTTGTTAAATGATTAAGAGGTTAAGAGGTTGAAAGGTACACGTACACAGGTTAACAGTTTTACAGGTGATTCCATATGTGAAGAGGTGATTAAGTTTTAATTTGCTTAAGTGAGTGTAATTATTGAATAGTGAACAGGTTAAAAAGTATAGGTCAATGGGTTTATAGGCCGAGAAGTGTATTGGTGAATAGGTATCAGGAAGTCAACAGGCGATTACGTGAACAGGTGAACAGGTCAATAAGGCGACAAGTAAACAAGCAAGTAGATTGATAGGCGAATGAATGAGTGGACAAGTGGACATGTGGACAGGCCAACAGGTGAAGAGGTAGACATATGAGCAGGTGAACAAATGCGTATACAGATGGTTACATTCGCCAAGGGTTAGGTTTTTTGTTGCCCATGGCCTCGAGCAAAATATTTCGGTCCACAGATTAATTGCAAAAAAATTTTCACTCAGATTTCTTAAGTGACATAAATAAATATTTCTTGGGAATTTTATATTGAATAAACATCACAGGTAAGTGCCGAACAGTTAACAATAATTTATTCACAACAATAATCGGAGGATTTCTGTTTCATTTTGTTTTTTCACTTACCGGCCTATTGTCGTCGAATCAAGTACTTCTTGTTCTGTGGAGCAATTATGGGACAAGTTTCAGCCATAAGTTTTGCCAGACGCCAAAGTTTTAAGAATATCCGTCCGACTTGGCATATTTCTGAATGTTAAAAATTTTGGTAAGAACAAGATAAGATGGTATGTAACTGGAATGTTCACTAATGACGAACCCTTTCTACTTAGTCTATAAGTTGGCTTCAAGGTTTTAAACCTTTTTCTAATGTCACTTAAATAGCATTTATCCTTTTTCATCTCGCAAGTCTGCATTAAGCACTTTTGTGGAGCTTTGTTTAATGAACCTTATCTTACTTTCAAACAAAGTAAAAATTTCACTTTTTGTTCCCAAAAAAAATTAAATCAACTCTGCGTCTCAACTTAAGACATTTGGCAGTTGTGATATCCTGGCTGCGTTCAATAGTTTCTGGTTATTATTCCTTTTCTTCTGTAATCTTAAAGACAAAAAATTTAAATTTGTCCTATTTAATGTTTTCATCTAATTCTAAACATCATGTGCGAAAATGGACTCTCTTCTCTGGGAGAAGAAAAGACGGTGCCTTTGTTTCTGCATCTTCCAGTCCCATGCACACATTTTTTACATGATCAGTAACTAGTCTAAGTTGGTTTGGTGATATATACTGTGATATTCATATATACACCAGACCACGTTCACTACAAATGGCGCGAGTTTGTGTGATCAGTAACTAGTCTAAGTTGGTTTAATGTTATAAACTGTGATTTTCAAATGTTCACTACAAGTGGAGTGTATCTAAAATTCGTATATCGCTAATGTTTTTTTTTTAAATTCTCATGACATCAAATCCATATGCATTCCTATCTGATTAGAATGTAAAAAATTAATTGATTGCATTCTAAGTATTTTATTTGTAATTATTGATTGAATTGTAAGAACTTGTTCGTTATGCTCAGCCAGCATAAAATGAAATTCATATATTGAGGAATTTAAAAATTGTTCAGTAATTTGATTACAAGAAAAAATATAAACCAACCTCCCACACGAACGTCAGATGATGATATCGTATAATTCATTACAGTAAAGTCGTGAAAAGAAAGACAGAGAGAGAGAGAGAGAGAGAGACAAGTGGAGTTTTCTTTATGGCAACTTTATAAGTTATAACGGAACTTAAACGTTTACTTTAATCACATTTATCATACTTAATTTATTACACTTATCTCATGTCGTACTATGGTGCATCTATGGTATGTAGATGTGATTGCGTAAATGTTGAATTTGTGTGAAATTTTTCCCATTAAAAAAGGCATTAATGTCTTTTAATTTTAACAGTTATTTTATTATTATAATAATTATTATGTAATAAGTTTTCAGCGTTGCATTCGTTTGAGCAGCAGGCAAAGTAAAATAATGGTTAACAACACGTCATATAAACAACCAAACGGAAAGCAAAAGTTACTGATACCTGAGCGCGCTGGGGATCAACTTAAAATAATGATATTTCTGTCATCTTCTGAAATTTTATTATCTGCACCCACTACAACAAACTATACTTGTATTCCATTGCAATTTCTGGACATAATTAAAGGAAATCCAGTAAAGCGTAATTATTACCTCAATAATTGAAGGACGAGGGATATATTCATTATGTCAAAAAGTTTGCAGCACTCAGAAGCAAGCTTCAGAGACTCCTTAAGCACATGTATTCTTGATCAGCATCGAATTCGGAACCGATTTTATCTGCTCGTCTGCCTATCTGTGTAATGTCTGTGGTAAATATTCCTCCGGCCGCAAAAATGAAGCTATCGGCAGAAACGTTAGAGGTTCTTGTACGTAGGCTGATACTGAGACAACAAATCTGTCAAAGGACACAACCACAATATAAACCAACGTAAAACCTGATGGGGTGGACCTCATGAAGTAAACGATGTGCTTCTTCTTAGCAGTATAATTATTTGGGTATCACATAGACGGGCTTAGAGTGTAGATTGTGACAAGTTAAGTATCTTAATTTAAATTAAATAGCGCAGACATCACGACCGAATATACTTTTCTAACTTCCTTTATTTATTTTCATTACTGGCTAAAATATACTTTCAGCCGGGAAATAGTGTTAAGATTAAATCACAACATCGACTGTCGATCAAAAGCACAGCAAAGTTAGAAGTAAACCGTTTCATTTGAAGGCAAATAGTTTTTTTTTTTGTTTCTTTACAATATTTTTGGGCTTAACGTCTTAGCTAGGAAGCTAAGTTAAGTCGAAGGCTTGTGCAGTGAAATTATAACCAAAGCTAGCGATCAGAAGCAAACCGCAAGGTTAAATTAAACGGTATACAATATTTCTAGGCTTGAGGGATTAGTAAGGGAACATAAGTCTAAGTAACTGAATATTATAGGTACTTACAAGGTACCGTCTACCGGATCGAGATTCAAATTTACGACTTGGCAGCTGCGAATCAAATCCTCTGGGTTATCCAGTAGCTCATATATACTCATGGCTTGTACAAAACTCTAATCTAACTTGTCATGCTTATCTGCGGTTTCAATAATTGAGATAGAGCATAAAAACTTATCTAATTCATGCCTCTGATCGAGGAGTTCGATGTTGCAAAGCGAACTTAGAGAGCTTAAGTGACCGAGAGAAAAGATAAACTAAAAACCGAAAAACTAAGAAATCTAAAATATTGTTAATAAGGTGGAAGAAGAAGCCTTGCCAAATAAGTTTGCCTTGACAGTGATATCAATCAGGGCACTGATATCGCTGAAAAGTGAGGAAAAGTCTTAACGCGACGAGTTTTCGAGTTTACTTTTATTTCTGTTTACTTTTAATTCTGTCGATAATTTCTAAGAAAAACTAGGTCGGGGGTACCCGTTGGAAACGTAGGACAGTTTTGTCGTTATCAACTAATTGTGATTGTGCGAGTAACCATAAAGAGATTTTAGGGTAGGATTACAGAATTATTTTTAGGAGTGTAAACTAGTTTGGAATGTTTTAGTAAAATGAACCGTTAACCATTACTTTCCCCATATTTTAGGCCGAATATGAACTCCCTAGACAGAGCAGCTAAGTATTTCGACGCTATCCATGAAAGTGCTCATTTTTGGATATCATCACAAGAAGAGAAACGCCTTGCACGAATAGACAATAAATAATCAATCAGTGTTCCTCAGAAGTACCAGTGGCTGATGAATACTGAATGGAAAGTGACACAAAGCAGGTAAATCTTCCTCCCTTGGTGAGTCTTCCCATATGCGAGCAAACGTTGCTTTGCTAGAAAATTACACTATAAATTTTGCCATCGTTTGCAGCTTTCGATTCACTTGTATCAGGTTTTTCTAGTGATTACTTAATTTCAGTGGAAAAACTCGTAGAAAGGACGTCGTTTATATTCAATTTTATTTTCGATGTTAATGGTTCTTTTAGTTGGCAATACTGTCCATTATCCATCACGATTCAGCAGAAAAAAATCATGATGCCAAAGTTATGATGCTAATTATAGAAATAGAAAGCAGCGAGAACTTCTTCACTGCCCCAATATATCGAAAACGTTCACATTAACTTGACCCAAATGGATCACCGTAGGGCACTGAAATAATATCAACTTTTAAGCTACTAATCGGAGAGATATTATTATATTAAGTAAT
This sequence comes from Glossina morsitans morsitans, assembly GCA_001077435.1. Classification (NCBI taxonomy): domain Eukaryota; kingdom Metazoa; phylum Arthropoda; class Insecta; order Diptera; family Glossinidae; genus Glossina; species Glossina morsitans. Next base: position 28,206 of record CCAG010016143.1, on the reverse strand, counting down.
TTAATGCTTTTCATTTTCGCACAGTTTTGACTCTAAACGTAGTAAGCAACGTTTTACGTTAGGCTTGTTATAAATTTCGTTTTTTTATCGCTGCATATTTAGATATGTGGATTAAATGTTGCTTAACACTTTCATGCAGTCGCAGTTTTCACGTCTAACACCCTATGGTGGTCGTTTCGTTGTCTCAGAAACCAGCAATGACTTATTCAACTGGCAATCAAATTTTCAATGAATGTGCCCGCTTGTTATGGGAACAAATTGAAATCTCATTGAAGCCTAAATATCAATGCGCTCAGGATGTACGCGAACGACCGATCTTTTATTCTATGTACTGCTTACTTCGCTAATGTCTTTTTTATATCATTATCTTACGTGCCTTACGTTACAAATATTATTTAAATTAACACTTAACTATGGCTTTATTGCACTGTCCGTCTGTCTAATCAAAGAATGAAACTGGCGAGACTCTATGAAAAATCTTGCCGCGCTTGCTATCCGAACTACGAAAAGTAGAAAGCTGAAGTTTATTCCCCTGTCTCAGCTAAAGATTGGAGTGACAAACCTTTTTGATTTTAATCGAAAATCGTCTGTTTTGACTGAGTTTACCACAGTCACGTTGGTTCTATAATCCTTAGTTATAGACAAATTACCATAACTTATATCTAACTTAACGCAGCACAAAAAGGGGGACGGCTTGGAGTTACCAAAGCATATTAACTAAAGTTTGCCTCTAAAGATTTATGCAAAGAAAACAAATAATGGATTCTCTACACAGCTGCGCCTAATACAATCATTCACTCTAATTGGAGTTTGCCAAAAACATCACGAGACGTGATCTAAATTGTGCAAACTTAATTTATTTATTTCAAAAAAATTTTAAAATTTTTCAGCTTAGACTCGCTCATATAAAGGGTTGTTTTTCACCATAACTCTCATGTATGGTGGAGTCTAAAAAATAGACATATGTGATCGAAATGCCTTACCGTTAGTTTTTTTTATTAAATTGTTACTATGGACCAATTTTCATCGTTAAATATTAAAAATGAGACATTTGTTGGGATTTGCTTACTATTCCTGAGAAATCTTATATGAAGTGGAGTCCAAGAAATAGTTAATTAATTAATTTTTTACCTCAAATTACTGTCATGAACGAATTTTCGTCAAGAAACGTTAACAACTAGGCCTTTTTGGCTTATAAGGCTTTACCTTTCCTAAGAATCTTCATATGCGGTAGTAGCCAAAAAGTAGTCCTACGTGGTGGTAGGGTTGACTTCTTTGTCAATTCACTATTACGAATCAATTTTGACCAGAAGGAATTGAGAATTAGAACTTTTTATATCATAAAGACTCAGTTTTTGTAGGTAGGGACGTCCAAAAAATTTCCCCGGCCGAACTAAATTTTTCATACCAGATTAAAAAAACGAATAATTATTACTTCTGAAGTGATCGCAAATGATCAACCGGTTTAATCCAATTTCAACCACATTCGTCCTTCGACCAAAGCACGTCAGTGTACCAAATTCCAAAAAAATATTTCAAACAATGCGGCCTATAAGTTGAACACAAAAATAAGATACAGATAATTATTCTGAGTCGATCGCTATAATGAAAGGTTGGTCTATCTTAAGCTCTTTTGGGTGTTACACACATATGTCCTGGCAAACCTAATACACTCTGTACCACAAGCAATGTAGGGTATAAATTGGTAATTCGCACAACTATTTCTACTTTCGTGACTCCGCTCCCCTAGTTGCCGAACTGACTATCATCGCTATAGGTTTATTGACCTTCCTCTTTTCAAGAAACACGAAACAGATTTCTTTACATTGTCCTTCAACTGGTTTCTCTGATTGTCAATTTTTTTCAATAAATTATTTTAATAGAGAATTTTCTAATTAATGTTTAGTATCAAACTGTGCTATTTTCATGTTTAATTGGTTCAAGTTCAAGTTTTTGCATATTTTTATACGTGCGTGCACACCTTTAACGTAAGCATGCATAGACTTCTTTGAGTTTGAAAAAAAGGTATACAAAGGTAACAAATTCTGTATGACATAATTCAAATTAGTTTTGCAGCCTAAATTAGTGACGAAGCGAAGCCAGAAACTCGTTTAAGGTGACGTTGTAATGACTTTGTCCCCTGGTTTGTAATACACAGAAATACAAATAAATAACATACGTTTGTCATAACCGAGTTCGCTTAGCACATATCATTATCATATACTTATGTTCGCTTATCCATTTCTTCTGTCATTTACTGTGTTTCAATAAATATCTTTTTCTATTTGACTGTTAATTAAAACAGTTTATAAATCGATCATGTGGTGGTTATCCCACCAGACGATTATGTTATGTGGGATGAGACTTCTTAAGTGATTTTGCTGCTCTTGTACATTACCAAATTTGTTGATGTAAACAGCCATCAGCTGAACAGATAGTAAATTTGCCCCCTGTATAATCGCAGTTCCACTTAAACAGGCATCACGTGCGCACAATTATCTACAGCTTCGTAGGTAAATCGTGCAAATATAAACTATCTGTTCATTTGAATCATTCACAAAGATTTCTTATCGATGAGAGGCACATAAGCTTTGTTTCGGTCATTTACCTTACTGTTATTGTTACGATGTGGCTGCCGCTGTACCGCTATCATTGAGTTTTGCTGTTATTTTATTCTTGAAGGTCAATTGAGGTGGAATAGACATTTACATCTCTACCATCGTAAAAAAAAGTAAGCTTTAAGAGTAATGTGAATGCAGAGGGTAGTGCAGGAAAATCGTTTGTTTTGAAACTGGACTAAGCTCAGCTGCTATGCACAACAAGATCAAGCTTACATTTCTACGTTACCTTCTCATCTGTAAGTAATTTGTAAGCAATATGTTTGAAATATCTTTCGAACTCGTTTGCCTAATCTGACAGTCGGCTCTATGCAAGCATTATTCGACCTATATTTTGTGCACAGGGAAAGATAAGCAATAAAGTTTCGACGTATTTTTGGTGCTGTTGGCGAAGGGCGACATGCTAGCCATAGCTAAAAGATCGATGCAATGCACAGAAACGCAAGACGAAGTATGTCGAAAGTAGTTTGCGTAATTTTATTGCAGAGTTCACGATCTTCTCTTTTATTATCCAATTATAATGCATTCCACCAAAGTTTCAACCCACTCCAGCCAGCATTTGACTCTATTGACGCAACTCTGCTGCTGACTGATCAATCATTCGTTGAACTTGGCTCTTATGAATCTACCTATTTTATGCCTAATTATATTGCTGGGTCCTTAAAGCCAACCATTAAAAAAAAGCCAACAGGAAATGTCAGTTACAACTGTCAATTTTCAAAATTAACCTCTAATATATATATACATATAGTAGGTAAGTCACATTGGCCCCAACGCGAGGTTGGGGCCATCATGCCCCCATCTTTCTCTTTTTTCTATACATATATACATATTCTTGCTCGATGTGGCCTTTTCAGCTCTTTCATGCATTTTCCGTTATCTGTCCGAAAATATACTTATCATTTTGTGCGTACGGCGATCTGAATTGAAATAAAAGTTTCGACGATTATAACATAAAGAAATGAATGAACCTCCAAAGCGAATAAAAGTCGTAAGATTTTTACAGATGTTACTGAAAAAGCGATTCTCAAATTTTTATTTATCCAAGTGTCGAAAGACATTGAAGAACGACACTGGCAATAGTAACAGAACTACAACTGCCTTCAATTCAGAATAAGGCTACTCAAGCATGATTATTGATTTTTTTTTTATGGAATGTTGTTTCATGGTGCAAGGGGATAAAATATGTCATGCAATGCGTGACATAAGCGAGAAAAGCTTAATGATCACATAAACTGCGGAAATGCCTATGCGAACTATTCGCCAAGAGCACAGCATAATCTCATTACAGCGTCTGTCTGAGCTTATTTTAAAGCAATGTTTTATTCTAATGAATCAAACATACCGTAATCTTAAAATCAAAAAATGATTCCTCAGAATTAATCGTTTGAAATGATCCAGAGCCCGTTCTAGATGTGGAATCATTTTTATATAGAAGTGCCATGAATCAAGATCTAAAACAAACGAGACCAAATTCTTAAACAGGTTAGGTTTTAGCTCAAACGAAGACAGGTAAAAAAGTTGTAATAGGCCTCGGCCGTTCATTCAATACCAAGGCCTACACACCGCTTAATACAATTATTCATAAGTCGTTATATGGGAAGTGTTCAAAAAAGTGGTCCAATCCGAACCGTTTTCAATAACATTTGTCCTTGGGCTAAAACGTGTCGGTTTAACAAATTTCTTCAAAATATCTCCAAAGTTGCGGCCTGTAAATTCAACAAAAACACGCTAGTACCTGGACAGACAGACGCCAGGCGGCTAGGCAAGCGTAGATCGATTCAGAAAATGATCCCGACAAAACCTTCTATGTCGTGATGCATACTATTAGCATTTAATTCTCATTTTGGTAACTTACAATACCGCATTATGCAGTCCGTCCGCTAATCTGTCTGTAGGTCTTCCTTTGTTGAACTGCTTGGAATCGTCAGAACCAATATAGGAGGGCGAAACTTGGCAAACGTGTTCTTAATTAATGCCGAGAGTGAATCAGATTTCGTCTGAACAAATTTGCCTTGCGAACTATTGTGAGCGAAAATTTAAATTTCTGTCGAGGGAATAAGACGCGCCCATAACCAACACAGTACTTTTATAACTATGCACCGATTTTGATGGTGGGTATCTAAAATTCGTATTAAATATTTATGACTTTACAATGTGTTTTACAAAAGAATACAAAGAGGGTAAAATGTGTGCATTTGAGGCCTTAGTATGATGACTTTTACATTTGAATATATCCTTTTTTCTTATATTTTTGGCAAAGTTACTCATGAAGCAAACATATTCGAAGTTATTGGAGTGAAAATGTGAAAAAATTGTTTAAAGCACTTTTGCCGATTCAAAACTCACATGCATACGTAAATATACGTAAGCACTTTCGAAACTTATTTACAGTGAGCATTAGGTCAACTAAAGAAATTTATGGACATACGTAAAATTCATTACTTTGTTTGTGATCTATACGAATGCGCAGGTTATCGATTTTTTTGGACTCTTATTAGGTATAGTTAATCGAATGTCTTGCTTTGACCTAAAAATTCCGGCTTTTTTATTCAAATTTAAATGTGCTTTGGTTTGCTTCGTATAAATGGTTTAACGCTACCGTTTAAAGGCTTAAAGGTTTCGATTTAAATACCATTTTTATTTATTACTTAGCTATACATCTGTTTTATAAGGCTGCTATTAAAGAGTTTTTTTTTGCTTTTGCGATTGTGTGTTGCCTTTGTTTTCCTTGCAATTTCAAGTAGCTACGATAATTGCTACAGAAATTGCTGGCCTTTCTCGATTTCTATCTACGTGTGTATAGCTTATAAGGAGCCTTTTGAAACTCTTCAGTCATACCAGAAAGGAAAGTAAACAGGAAAGTGTTTTGAATTATTATTTGAAGTGTGCATTAAATTTTCAAAATTTTCAAAAGAGGACGTAACTAATACCATATTGTATTGTAAAGTACTTGCGACCTTACGCCTTAGTGAAAGTGATGGTGAGCAGTTTGTCTTTTGTGCTTTGAATATATGCTCAAAAAAGCCCAGCAAAACTGTCACTTGGTAATTTCAGTCTAGCATTTAATGTAAATCGGCCGCGACACATACATAGTGACAGTTTTTCCAACAACTAGAATACTTTAGATGCCATTCAGTATCCATCACCGTTGTCATCTATGGCTACCATTAAATTGAATGGAAGGTTTATGACTTACCTTAACAATGATTTCTCTTCTTATGACAATAACAGATACCTTTCTCATAAATAATTTTAAGAAGTGAGTTGTTCTTTGTAGGCACTTCCTGTGCCTACCTGTGTGTGTGTGTGTGTGTGTGGAAAACAGAGTTAATTATTGAAGATATTTTGAATAAACTATACTTATGTTATTCGTATTCGTTTGTTTAGTTTCTAGTGTAGTTTTTAATATAAACACGTTACATATGAGTCTGTTTCTATTTAGCTATGTCCGTTTGTCCGCTTATTCTCCCGGCCATAGCTTGCAAAAAGGCACGAAACTATTCGTGCGTTCAGGACCAATAAGGAAGCGAACTTTTTTCACTGTGCAATGCGCGGTTAATCCCCTCATATGGTTTTGATTGTTTCATGATCATTTGCTCCAAAAACGGAAATCATTTCTCCTCTGTCTAATAGAACAGTTGGACGATTTCAGTCCAGTCTCACTGCTCCGATGAAGTAATGATTAAGGATTGTATTTTCCTTAGTGTTTGGACCTGCGGAAAGTTATATTCGATCGGGGCTCGAATCTCGCATACCCACCACTGTGCTTTAAGCATTCTACTCTCCAAGTTCTTTTATTTGATATTCACATCGCTGGTATTATTAAGAAAAAATTAATCGAGTAGAGTGTTCCGCAAAGTAAATGTGGAAAATTTCAACTAACTTTTCTGAGTAACGTGCAAAAATCCACAAATTTTTGTTAGAAACAACTAAGTTGCATTCAGTTTACGCTCCACTGCGGGCTTCTCCTGTGGCCAATTTTGCCCATTTTCAAAAACCAACCTGTGTACAAGAACTTCCAATGCCACATTTAAACTCGATATCCTCACGCGACCAAGAGAATGCCAACAGCAAACACCACACAGGCACACAGGCTGACAGACGGACATACATGGTTTAATCATCTCAGAATTTCGTGCTAATCAAAAGCCTATATACTTTATAGGGTCTCTGAAGCTTCCTTTTGGGTGTTACATACACTATGAAAAAAAAAAAAAGGAATTGACTATACCTCCATCTTACAGTGGTGGGTACAAAAAAAAAAAATCAAATAAAATAACTTCAAGAAAAAAAGTCCAAGTAAAGGTTTTGCCATAACTAAATAAACAGCACGACATGAAACTTATGTAAGTCATATGTGAACGACAACTTAATAATTACATTAATAAATGTGAATATTAAAATTATTTTCTTCCGAGTGTAAAAGACTATTGCATATCTATACATCCACTAAGCAAGTCCGTTAGTAATAAAGTGATCAACAGCGAAGATGCTTTTTAATTCGAATAATTATTTGTTCTATGATTTCTTTGAATAGAAAAAATTTATCACCAGCTGTTTAAAGACAATAACAACATTGATGACTAACAAATATTAAAGGAAATAATGGTCTTGGTTACCGCAAATATTATTATGCAGCATATAAATGGCGTCCATTTTTAACAAATTTAATAATGAAACGTAAAAGTTTCATATTTGAACGATTTAGTTCAGTTTGATTGCTGCCATTCGAGTCATCATGACCAGTCGCACCTATACGGGTAGTGAAATGTAGACATTTCAGCTTGCTGTGCAACGATTGCGAATTGGTCACGTTCAGTTAGTTTTCCTTTTTTTTCAGTTATACTCGTTAATCTGGTCTAATGTGACTGATGTTTGAACAACACATCTGCCTCATGCAATCAGTGGCTCGAATAAAACGAGACAACTTAAGAAAACAAGTAAAGATATTATTGGTAGGCAAGGCCGAGCATTAAGTACCCTACCTCACCTCATCCAATACAATATTTTATTTAGTGTCGCGATAGAATATCACAAATGATACCTTGTGCTCTTACTCTTCTTGGAAGACCTTATATTGTATAGAAATAAAAAAAAAAATTTACATAGAACAAATTTGATGCGCATCATTTTTATACCCAGCCTTAAAATTATTATTTTTGGGGATACCCTTAAACAACCCACATTCCGTATGAGTAGCCTGCTAAGCAAGAATTGCGACCAACAAGTCGATGCTTGGGGGCTCAAATTTCAAGCGCAGTAGAAATTATTTAGGTCGAAGCTATAGTACAACTGCTTACTTGATAAAGGCATTCTACTTACCGATTGGGCACACATCTGTTAGGCTACTACCCCCAATTCCCCATATCCTATACCTTTCCTGACTTTTTTCTGACCTTCAACGAATAGGCGAATATTATCTGAGTGATTGGTTATATGAAAAAAAAAAAGAAGAAGGAAAACGGGTATCGCCACAAGAATGGAAGCATTCTCGAACAGACAATGGATCATAGGAGTAAGCCCATGTTAGGCAGAAGGCGTAAAGTGGGCTCATGACTTTTATTAGCGTTCCTTGGTGCTAGCTTAATTTATTTGGAACAAACTACAATCGATTTCTGGTGAGCAGTCTTAAAAGTTGTGAAATTTTTTATTTAATTTTTTTTCCAAAGTAAGGCATTGTGTAGGGAGTGGTCGTAAAAACCATCCGATTCAATATATGTTCACTAGCGCCAATCTTCTAGACATAACAAGTCTTGTAATCAATTTTCGTCAAAACAAAACAAAACGTGCGACCTATAGGTTGAACACAAAAGTCCTTGGACAGTTGGACAAACAAGGCCAAATCGGCTCAGAATCACTTTCTGAATAATAAATGGGTGTAATAGAAGGTGAATCTATATTAATGCCTATTGATTGATGCATGTGCATGCTCACAAATTTAATATACACTTTACCCCAAGTAGTGCAGGTTGCCATTACTTTTTCTTCTTCTCTTAAGTGAAATATTTTCCTTCTACTAGCGGCTTGTGTCTACAATAGTAATATGCAATGCACGTAGATATAAATCTGATGTTTTTTTGAATTGTATACTATATGTAAGCACCGTATGGTATTCGCGTGTGGGTTTCGTTACCGATATATTTGGTTCAGGTTCAGGGGTGCTATACATCTTTCCTTTTAAAAAATGAAACTGCATCAACCAAAAATTGTTTATTAACGAAAAAAGCATAGAAAAAAATGTATATATTTTCCCTCAATACGTGAACACAGTAGTGAGACATAGAGACATAAATGTAAAAATTCCATTAACTTGAGGTAAGACTAAGGTGAAGCACGATCAAGACTTGTAGATTTTCCTTTGAACAAGCCGCTTATGCTATTATAATTAAATCGAGTGGCTAGCTATGCTAGCTCATATGTAAAAATCCAATTTGCGTAGTGTTTCTATAACGATTTATTTTAATAATAAATTTCATTTATAGTTAAGCTTAAGCTGAAATGAATTGAATTGAATTTGAAATCGTTAAAGTAACGCTTGTACGCTTTTTTTTGTGTGGCTCAGCATTTGTATACTTTTATGTGTACGTACATTACTATTAGTTATATACTTACTTTCAAATATATAGACGAGTTTATATCCACGGGCGGTTAAATTGTTATCCTAATCTAAATTCAACAGAGATAAGTAAATCATAAAAATCGAATAAATGAAACAGTTATGAGTTTATTTCAGCGCCCAACACTAAACAACGTCTAATAAAAGAAGGAAAGTCCAACAAAAAGACAGCAGACAGATAGCATACAAGAGTTAAGCATTGCAGAGTGCAAACTGTACTGCAAAAAGAGTTTTCTTAGTATTTAGCAAATATTAGGAGAGCATGTTTAAGAAGGTGATCAATAACGATTTGTTATAAGCAAATACTTATTGCCTACCTTAAGGAGTTGATCATTTCTCTAATTACTTTATATTTTCCAAGTTTCTTCATAAGTTCATGATTCTAAACTTAAAGCTGGCATAGAGTGTTATTCGCCTGTTGTAAGAGAGCGTCGTCGATGCATGCAAAAACAAAGACATGTCGTTTCAGTTTAGTCAACTATTGAGCCGATTATCTCACATCAATCATTCGTGTAAAAATTCAAAGCTAATGAATGTTACGTATAACAACAAAAAAATGAAATTTTAAAGAAAAAATTAATAGCAATTTATGATGAAGAAGAAACTTTTCCAGATCTTTCGTAGATCTTTTCTGAAATCACGTTTCAAATTTAATGAGCGATGTCTTGCATTAAGCTGAGTAAGCCTTCTTCTAATGTGAAGCGGTATTTAATGGAACCTGTGAAGATTTCTTACATTTGGAACACGAAGTACTACATATGACTGACGGGTTGTCATAACTTACGGTATCTTTGTGAAAAGGATAATCTCCGCCATAAGCGGGCACTATGACGGTCAGCAAGAAGTGTGGAAAGTGGCTGCCACTTAGGAAGTACGTCTGAACAGTAATAATTATATTTTCCCCGAACGGGCGCTCACTATTGCTATGACCAAGTATGGTACACCGCGTTGGAATGATTTGAAACTGCGTACATTTGGCACATTTTGTAGTTGCAAGTATGCGTATGTCCTAGTTGCGATAGCCATCGTAAGTCTGACTTCGTTGCACATAGTTAATTGTTCCTTAACGCAACTAGAGAAAACATTGAGCCTCTCTGCAATAGCGATTACGATCGATTAGGATCGAACTGAGAGCAGATTATCTTTGCATAAACATTGAGCAACATATCCTTTTATAAGTCCTTGCAGCTTTCTTTGAAAATTTTCGGTGATGTTCTAATCTAATGTTTGCAGTCAAACTTAAACAATCCAAGTTAAGAATGTACGGCACAACACTTGGACGGATATCTGATACTTACAATCTGCTAATTGTAATGAATTTTATATCTGGATTTTAAGCTACCGCGCTTATTCCGTTGTAGGCTTGACAGAGGGCAGAGGACATTTTCATATATCAACTTTCGGAAAGTCTTTATTCAATGTGTATTTCAAAAAACTGAATAAGTTGATGGGCGGGCGGCTCATGTTGTTCTCAACTCTCGTCTTTCGATGATGTACTACGAAAGTATTCTCATTATATCTCATTTTATCGCTTAGTTTAAGAAGCTTGTATAGCATAACTTTAATGTCGCCAAATTGTTCATAGTTGTAGTTAACTGATAAGATTATCTTTTGTGCTGGCAATAAAAAGCCAGATTATTAATAGTAACGACGCATATCATTGCATCAAGTGACTTTTTATTGTTAGCTACAATTGACATACGAGAACGATTGCCATGTTTTGTGACACTTCGGCCCTTGCTGATTAACATCTTTATGGTTAACGCTTGCACGACGCAATCGATATCAATTCATCACAGACACAAATAGATTTATTTTGCTTTTACTTTTATTTTTATTTAAAATCATGCCTCGTAGGTAATTTTTGGTTTTGCTTTTAATTGCAAGCACTTTGCAAAGCATTGGTTAATATTACTGGCGCAGCAGATGTTGTTGACATTATTCGGTAGACCTTTGATTAGAGATGTACTGTTAAACAAATACAATTTCATGGCTTAACATGTCGCTGCTGCTTTGATGATGAAATCAGTTAATTAAATTAACAGTTGCCTGATTAATGCAATAATGATATTGTAAGGGCTTCGAAAGTCAATCATGTTTATGCAGTGTCACTTTGTCACTTCATTTAAAATTTCATTTTTTGTTCAATTGATGATTTCTATGTCATTTTTGCGTTGTTGATTCGTTTTGTTTCTATTCCGTGCATTTTTTGCAGTAGCTATGGTTTAATTGAATGTTCAAAGCTAAATCTACTAAGTTTACTTGAAATATTGTTGTCTGATAGGGTTTGAGAAAAGTTTTTAAAATACACTTAGTTCTCGCAATTGTTATTATTTTAATGAATTTTTTAAGTTCGCGTTGTGTGCGTTTACATCCTACAGCACTTGTGGTCCAAGGGTATATTAACTTTGCCCGGATCGCCACAACATTTAGAAGAACTTGAAATACAACCCCCTTTTCTAATGCAGATCAATTCAGAAAGGGTTTGTGATCTATCTGCCCGTCTTGTCTGTCCGTCCATCCGTCTTCTTTTCTTATGTTCAACCTACCGTTCGAAATTTTTGAGATATTTTGATGGAATTTGATCCACCGACATGTTGTGGCCTTAGAAGGAATGCTATTAAAAATGGCTTGGATCGAAACACCTTTTCTCTCCTTTCGAAAATCTTTTAGAAAAAAGCTTATCCCCGTTCGCAAGGATAACACGCAGCAGTTTCATTTGAAATCAACCCAGTGGTATGGACCATCCCTTGAACGAAAAATTTAAAAGAAAGGTCCAAAAAAAAAAACGTTCTTTCGATCGATCGTAATCGCAAAAAGTGTTCGAAATTACAGCAAGTTCGATGCATCTGTCTTTAAAAATAATGCATCGCGCATACAGTACAAATTTCCAATTTGGCTTCTTTTCTTATTCCTTGAAACTTTTGGGAAAATATGCGTGACATAAGCCATGAGATAAAAAAGTAGATTTTTTGAAATGTCAAAAGTTATGTAAACGTATTAGTAAAACTTCTAATAGTACTTCTGAGGCCAAACAATATTCAGGTACATTTTTAGAATTTCTAAATGAAATTTTTCTAATCTATTATGTATACAAAGTGAGAAGAAAATGCTAACAATTAGGAGATAGTTAGCAGGAAACAAAGTCATTTACTCTTGAACATGTTCTTGCCAAATGATTGCTACTTTTGGCTCAGATATAATGTTTCGTTTTCCACCGTTTAGTGGCTTGTCCACCAGTAGACACTCGTTCCCAGTTTTATTATTCGCCTTGATCACAAAATAAATATGTTTTGCAGAAATTTAGATACAGATTTTTTTCATTATAAATTTATAGATATATAAATTGATACAATGCTGATTTTCATTTTTGTATTGTTGAACGTTAATTAAATTTGCTTGTTTGCCTAACAACACATAGAGTGAGTGAAATGATTGTTAGAGTAGATAAAAGGATAAGCCGTCACATCTGCTAACCGTAAATCCAATTAAATTTTCAACAAATTCAAATCTACTATGTTACAATATTGAACCATTTGACCGACAGTTGATTGTGTTAAAAACTAAAAACAACAACCAAAAATTTGCATTAAGGTCACAAGCAACACATACACCAACGCATAATGCAATCCAAACAAATTACATTTTATATAATTGCAATTAGAAAAGTTTGCTTTTATTTCCTCCTAATGTTTATCATACCATGCCGAGAAAATTATTTATATTTACATTAAAAGCCTTCCGAACACTTTGATGACAGATGATGTTCATTGATATCATTCGCAGAGTACATGCAAAGCAAAAATTTTTGCTTTTGAATATGAAAATGCTTCGGGAATATGGGTACGGATTTAATGATGTAAGAATTTGCAGCTTTAGCAATGCTTACGTCGGACTTGTTCAGGAAGGTTGATATACTACACGACATGCTTGCCGCCATCAAGACCCTTTTCCGTGAAAACACTGATGCATGCACAAATGGCATTGTCTGAAAGCCAATAGCAATTTGCTTCTATATGTAAACAAACATGCGCACTGCATATATCTTTTTCGAAACCTTTTTACAGAAGTACTCCTCCTTTGGCATCTTAGCACATCCTGGTCTTAAAGAAGAATATACGTTCATTTTCTTAAGTCATCTGCTTAGATTACAGTGGCATTGGGCTAACTTGTTTACTGCTAAGTTTGTCGTTCAGTGTATACTAAAGTGTAAAGAGATGAATGTCAACGGGTGGTATTTATGCCGTTGCATGTTATTCTGTTATAATCTGGGCAAGTATGTATGCGAAGCCACGGTAGGGATAATATTAGTTTATGGTGAAATGGGAACAAGTTAGCAAATGGTTTGCGCGAATTAATGCAAAAAATTTAATATTGAAGACGGCGAACACTCTGAAGCTCCGAGAAAGGTGTTGGCTGAAGAAATCTAAAGCTTACTAGATGGAAATCCCGCACAGAACCAAAAAAAGCTTGCCACATAGCTATAAGTAACTTGAGAAGCAAGCTAACCGAAGACAAAAAAATCGAAGAGTTGACATCTACTTGACATCGTTAAGCCGCTATACCAAACGTTAGTGTCTTTAACCAGTACGACTGTTTTAAACCATGGGTTGACTCAGGGCAACCATTCACATCTCATGCAAAGAAAATATTCATGCCAAAAAAGTGCTACTGTTTCTTTGGATGGCACTTCTGAAGCGTGCTGGAATTGTTTTAATTGATAACAAAACCAACTAATCAATTTAAGTGCAGTGCTGCGGGAAAAAAGACTTCAAAGGCGCAAAGAAAGTAGTGAAATGGTTTTGCTTCATGACAACGCCCACCAACATGCGGCAAAACCAACAAATGAGATAAATTTCAGCTGACCTTGCCCCATCCGATTATCACTTATTCAAATCTGTAGGGTCATAGGGGTATAGTGAGGTCAACGGTTTTACACCGCAGTTGAAGACGCCCGAAAATGATTCGGTGGCGATTTCACTTGTAAACCGGCAAGTCTCCACTGGCAATCCGAACCCGTTCCCATAAGCTACCTGGTAAATATCCAATAAAAGACCAGAGATAACGTTGATGCATGTCTCGATTATCCAACTTTGCAGCAAGTTTATTATAAGTAAAGTCGAATCTTAATGAAAACCGGAACAAATTTAGTAACCGACATAATACATCGCTATAGGTTCGCCTGGATACTTGAAAATCCAACGAAGGGAAATACTTAAAGGCTTTCATATGTAGCTAGAAACGTCTCTTAATCAGCGCGTACGTTCTGTGGATGACTTTCAATTTCAAAACTCATAAAACTGATCCTGTATCATATATGGCTTTATTTTTTGAAATTTTGATAATTTCATGTGGACAGACATAAAGAGCGAGGACATGACTGCTGTTAACTAAAACTTTCTTGTCCCAGAAACGTACTTCCATTTGTTCCAAATTGATTAACGACTTTTATATGCATCACTTTTTGGGTAACGTGAAATGGTGGTTACTCCTTAACCTTGAGGAGTATACTCTCTCAGATACACATACACACATCCTTCTTTTACATTTTCAAATCTAACCAGTTATATAAATCAAAGGGAACAAATATAATTTCAAATGCACATTCAATCAAAACGCCTGAATAACTTTCAATCGCTATCCGATGACCTCATAGAATTGAAAATGTGAAGAAGAAGAGACACATAGAGTAAAACGATAATTAAAGTGCTATGTCAATACCAATTCTTCACATGTTGTGGTTGATAAGTCAGTTGGTTGTCAGTTAATGATGTCGTCTTCTACAGGATAAACGAAAGACAGAGAGAGAGAGAGAGAGAGTGAGAGAGGCACAGAAAGAAAACCAGTTTAATTACTTCAAAACAACGCTAGCGTTTCTAATTACCAACCTTAATATCTGTCAGGCGTTGATGTGTATATAGAGATTAATGAAGATCTTCGTTTGGAGCATTAAATGTTTTTGTCCTTGTTAGTTGTAACTATAGTTTTCACTTACCGCGACTTGTTTGTCTTGTTGGCTTTAACGTTTTCTCATTTTTGCAAAAAAAATTTGAATTACTTGATATTTACTTTTTAAACTTTGGGAAATTGTGTTATTCGTTACAGTGCACGCGGTTGCATTACTTGTTACTTACGGCCGCACCCTAATACGGGAATTTTTGTATTTCTGTTTGCCAAGAGTTTTTTTACTTAAGAGGGCTTAGCTTTAATTTAGTTCACCTTCTGGGCTCAATAGTTTATTTATGACTGTATATTGCCTTCAGGCGAATATACAGTTACATGAGCAACACAAAAAACAACAATTTTTTCTCTTTTGTTTGCGTGAAGTAATTTTCGATAGCCAATTCGCGCGAAAGAAGGAGGGAATTCAGGAATCAGGTTTCTTGTATTTTCCGTTAAAATTATTGTTTATTTGCATTAATTTATTTATTCCTGCATCTGTCTGGAAAACTATTTTGTTGTTCGATTAATGATTAAACTTAAGATTAAAAAACAGCAAGCAAGGAAATTGCAATCGTCTATGCCAGAATCTCTTATGCCTACCACCTTTATCCTGAATGAAATCACCAAAAAATGTAAAGCAAGTAAGAAAATTATATGCGATCACGACTGAATCTTTTATAACCATCACCGTTATCCTAAAAAGGCCAAAAAACGTAAAAGAACTAAGTTTTCATGCTCTATGATATGGAGTGGGCCCATCTGATATTTTCCTTATTTTTCTCTTGAAAAATTTCAAGTCAATTCAGAATTTTTTTTGGAAATGTGTAGGCGATAGCTTCATTTTCGCTACCGGAAGAATGCGTGTCACATATCATACACAATCGCGCAGACAGACAGATAGGCGGACGAATCGACGAACATGTTTAGGTGGATTCCTAATTTGGAACTGGCCAAGCTTTTATATACTTTATGGGGTTTTCGAAATTTGTCTCTGCGCGTTATGAAGGTGTGGAAAAAAATTCAATTTTGATACACTATTATATCGATAGGCGTGGTCAATTTTCTCCATTTTTGTACGCAAATGCTACAGCATAGCCCATAGAATGTGCGTATCAAATTTTTGTACATTTATCTTCTGTAGTAAAAAAGGTAAGAAATCAACATTTTATTTCTTTTGAAAAACAGAGGGATTCTTAGTGTATGCGGCGTGCGTTCTCCGACCAATGTACCCCTTTTTCAATACCAATCAGCGTGCAAGAACTTCCAACGCTTCTGCCAAATTTGAACTCGATACCTCCATTTTTTCGGTCGGGTCAATGTGTACAACAGACAATGCACGGACGGACAGACGGACATGATTAAATCGATTTCGAATTTAATGCTGATCAAGAATATATTTATGGGGTCTTTGATGCTTTCATCTTCGCGTTGCAATCGTTTTGACAAAATGAATATACCCTCACTCCCGGTGATGGGTATAAGAAATGAGTTTTGTGACAAAATGATAAAAATACCAACAAAGCCAGAATAGGACTATAAATATCGTACTATAATGAGCTTAAGAACAATGCCGCAAACGCTACGTGTTCGTGAAATTGTAAAACTACTAAATATGTAATAAAATAATTATAATATTATGTGTTATCAACAAACGAGCGGTCGGTGATTACAAAGAAACGTTACTCCAATCCGAATATAATGTTTTTTATTTTTATGAATTATATGTTAACCTTTAATCCACGAATTTTCTATGTATTATGTGTTTGTTCATAACTCTTCGCAAGAACATTTATCCTATTCATTATAACTGTGCTCGTTCTACGTATACATAAATAAGAATGTGTAACTACCATGGCAAACACGCATTAGGTAAAATTTAAATATTGTGTCATGGCTTGTGTTCTAAAAGAACAAAGTTACTTGCCTTAGTAAATATTGACACAATAACAGTAACATCCACATTGCTACCAAAGAAATGTGGATGAAAACAAAGAAGAAAAAAGTCTGTTACTAGTTTGCCTGCGGTCTTCCTAACATATATATCAAGTACATGGAATTCTGAGGATTTAAAGAAATAAAACAACAAAGCACAAAAAAAGAGAAAAAAGAAGAAGACTAAAGGAAAACAAAGAACAGTTTTTCTTTTCAATTCTTTAAATTTACGATAAACATAAGCCAGCTAGACGGTTAAGCAAAACGTTCAAGCCAACTAACCAAACGACAAGTCAAAAGGCAACCAGTTAGCTTTGCTTTAACGCAACTTAAACATGCAGCCAGCCAACCAACCGCCAGTTCGGACAATCAGCAAGGCATTGAAGCACTGTTAGGTCATCTAACATGTTTACTGTGGCTTCCGAATCAAGATAAAATTTTCATATAATACATGGAAAATAAATGATGCCAAAAATAATTTAAATTTTAGCACGAAAAACTGATTTTTTTTTTCTTTTTTATTTTGCAAGTTCACTTTTTGTTATTTTCGTAATATTTTTCTTGTGTTTGTTGAAAACAAATGATAACAAAGTGAATTTTTGGAATTTGCAACGAGAAAAATGTCGAAAGGGGTGAGGTGAAAAACTATGTGAGACTATTGCTCTGTAATGTTTGTTGTGCAGTGAAGAACCACTAAAATGTCTATATATATATGTGTGTGTGTGTAAAGTAAAAAATAAAAAAGTTAGGCTTTTGTTGCCGCCACGTTCTGCCCACAGCCGTCGAGCATATACCTAACATAACCGCCATTTGGTGTATAATGGCTAAAAGCGCACATACACATATATCCCTAACCATCATCTGGTTCTTTAATCTCTAGATGTTCGTACCGAGGTCCGGAATTGTTCATCTACTAAAAATTCATCAAAAAAATAAATAAATAAAAACAAGTAAGAAAATTATATTCGGCCGCCACCGAATTTTTTATACCCACTATAACTATCGTAAATAGTAATAATAAGAAAAAGAAAATTTTCATGCGCTATAATATTGCGGGGGTGTGGCTGATTTTTCCCGTTTTTATGTAGGGACTGCACGACCATCCATAGGATATAAATGCAAATTTTTATCTTTCTATCTGTTGTGGTTTATAAGTAATGAACACAAAACCAAATGTCTCTTGCTTCTGAAGACAGAGGTGGACTTAGATATTACGGACATATTGAACGATCTGCCTCGATTCCCTCCAATCAATATGCCAAATTTGAAGCGTATAGCGAACATTGTACAGGCAGACAGACGAATAGACTGACGAACAAGTAGACATGCTTGAATCGGTTTAAAATTTTGGGTTGATCAAAAGTACAGGTGCTTTACGAGATCTGCAAAGTTTTCTTTTCTGGGTTGCAAACGTTTTGACAAAATGAATATTCCCCTTATCCTGCGGCGATAGGTATAATAAAATTATAACATAACATGGAATGAATTTCTTTAAAAAAGGTGGAAAAATGTTACTTTTAACTTTAGCCGATTTTTTTCCTATAAATTCCTCCCAACTTGAATTAAAAGGTGGAGGCAAAATTCTTCTCTCTATATACATATCGTAGTGCATTGTGCTTGCTATATATATATATTTGGAATCACATTTTGGTAACACTTTGCACACCACAATTCCATGCGTTGCTTTATGCTTTATATACTTTCTGAAGTGTAGGGCAAATAGCTTGTAAATGTTCCAAATATGTAATAAATCTAATATAATCCATGTAATTGGAATTAAAACGAGTTCAGAAATTCCAGTAAATTTTCGCAGATAAAATCTCATGTACGAACTTGATGCACAGGTGCACTTGGTGCAGATTAATTTTTATACTTTTTTTAATATTTAGAAATAACGACGGACCAGAGCTCATAAGCTGTGATCCGCATAAGAATTTAAGGCAATTAGCTCATGTTTGTCTGTCGTATTCGCCTCTTCTCTCTCTTCTATGTGTTCAAGCGTAGATAGGCTGCAATGGTTATTTTAGCTCAGAAACTGTGATAGAACGCTGAGAGATGATCACATCTCGATAATTACTATGAAAATCGAAAATCACTTAAAACGTTGTTGGCGGGCAAGGTCGGCCTTCAAATGCTCTACATTAACTCGTTTAATACGATTCTTCACCTATTTGTGCAGTAAGGTAAGATTTATTAATGACATATTAAGCCCATTAAAAAATAGACCTACAAGGCTCATAGACGACAGGTCAGTTAGCACAGCAAATTTATATGACAAATCGCTAATATATATATATATATATATATATGTGTGTGTGTACCAATTTTCTCCTCAAATTTCTCGAAGGAAGGGTAAAAAAAGCTTCTATCCGATAAAATTTCCTAAATTTATTTAGTATTCCAAAATACCAACATTTGTCGGCTTTTGCGCAAACACATGCAAAAAAAAATAGGTTCCCATAACACCTCTTTCAAAACAGATCATTGTAGTTGGAGTGTTCGTGAAAAAGTTCCGATTCAATTAGTTTTCGTGAAATTTCTGTTCGAAGTCGAACTTTTTTCAATAGATTTTGTCAACACTAACGGACCAAGGGAAAGACGGATAATCGAGCAGAAAAAACTAAATTTATTCAGAAAATGATTTCAATTCGATTTATATAGTAAAAGGTTAGTCTTAGTGTTTTCAAGTTCTTCTCGGTGTTGGATATTGCCTGCAAACTTGTCGTACGTTGAGCGGAAGCCTTGCAGTTTACAGATATAAAAAAGCCCCCTTTAAATGCAATTAAATCAAATTAAAATAAATGGTAGCACAAATGGTCTCCTTCTCTTAAACAGGACCCTGTGAGTAAGTTACAAAAAAAATGATTGTAAAAATTGTTTCATTTAGTGAGAGAATGAAAAAAAGAATCTATGAAAGAGAAATTTATCACAAGCTTTCTTGCACAACAATGATGATTACGGTTCCTTGTGAACTGAACTCAGATGCCAAGCAGCAAAACTTTGCATGGAAAACTTTTAAAAACTATTCTGAGAGCGGCGTTTGTTTTTCTTTTTTACAAACATTCCTTCACTTACAGGAAGATGAAGCCACCCGAGCTACGCACGAAATTGTTAATTTGCATCTTATTTCGTTTAGTTGCCCAACATAAAATTTATGGCCTTTTAAAACAGTTTCTCTAACAATTCTTGCTTAAAAAGAGGACAAGAATTCTTTCGTTTCTCTTTGCCTCTCCTTTAAGAATTGATACCAAATTAAAATAGCGCCACAACAAATGGTTGTGTGAGTACATTATGTTAATGTTCATAAATAGGCATTTTGAAAAGGGTCAAGAAAAGGTTGCGTAGAAATTTAAGAAAATATGCGCAGTCACTTTTATGCACACTCCTCACAATAGGTACCCAAATTACTTTTTTGTTCAAGTAAAACATTGTGGGATTTTCGGATTTCACAACTGACACAACTGACTTAAACTTTCGCAAGAAATTTTTGAAATGCCATTTGGACTTAATACACTTCATTATACTATTTATGTCCCATAGATTTAAGAATATTTATTTCACCTTTTTTTTTATAGTCTACCTTACCGATGATACAAGGGTACATACAGTCTGGGTCGATGTATACAACACCTAGCAAAATTTTAGATAAATCATTCTTTTATTATACCCGTCGGTCCAGAATCACTTTCTAAATCTACCAAACCGCTCTGGTTTTGGTTGTTTGGTATCCTGAGTGGCCTCAGATACCATTAATAAAGCGAAAAACGCATTGGATATGCGCAAAAAACGAGGTGTGAAAATGATATAGCGACTGATGTCATGATCGTTTGGTAACAACTATGGCAATTGTGACTCTCAGCAGTTCTCGACCGTGTGCAGAAAAAGGAAAAAGTTTTGAAAAAAACAAAACAATGCCTTTTTCAATATCTAGTCTCCTATTAGCTCGATACATTTTCACCGGCCTTTTTCAATAGCTACCACAGCCTGTCCACAGCTTCAATAGGTTTAACAATCTATTCATAGTAAAAATAAACGCGCTCTTCAAAACAGCCATCACCCGCAGAGACCACCTTTTTCCAGTTGACAAAAATTTGCATGCAGGTCGTATGAGTCTGGATGCGATACCATAACTTATGTACTTTGCTGTTTGCGTTAACAAACATACGAACGGGTACTTTAGTCTAATGTGCATTTACTGTCATCCAATATGACTGAACAGCCAAAAATGTGAATTTTCGTAGACGACGCTATATTGACGCTATGATGACAAAGGAAAGGCGAGTAAATGAAAGACAATTCCCTATCCATCTTAATAATGTTAAAGAGAAATTTTGATATAATGAACGATACGTATATTTGTTTGTTTGCTTATTTGTGCACAAACTCTTATAAAGAAGAAGAAGAAGAATTTAATTGAATGAATTCGAACGATTCAATTTAATCGCAATTTATAAAAGCAGCAAATGAAAGAGTTAAACGATTAGAACAGAAGAGTGCACGAGAGAGGACGCAAGTTCACAGGTATGCAGCGGTGTTTTATTTATAAATAAATTACAAATTAATTTTTCAATTATTTGTGTCACTGCGTTATCTGATTAATTGAATGTAAGCGATTGCACAAATCTGCATCGTTCATAAAGAACCGAGTTGCGAATATGAGACTTTTTGATTAAAAGTTACTTTTCTCCGAAAGCCGAACAGTGCGGAAAGAAGAAATTACGACTATTCCTGATGCTAATACACACATGCCACTGGGACTAATAAGTAAGATATCAAGTAAGAAGAACAGAAGCTATTAATAAAAGTCGATTTTATTTTCAACATAATCTCCTCTTAATTCGATACTGAACGAATCCAACGATTTTCCTATTCCTAAGTATGAGCGGTATATTTATTTTGTCAAAACGTTTGCAACGCCCAGAAGGAGGCTTCAGAGACCTCACAAAGTACATATATTCTTGATTAGTATCAAATTGTGAATCGATTTAAGCATATCCGTCGGTCCGTCTGTCTCCAACAATCTCCTGGCCACAAAAAATGAAGCTTTGACACAAACAATGGAAGTTCTTGCACGTAGATTGTTATTGAAAAAGCTCAAAGCTCAAGCTCGCAGTGAGGCGTAAACTGAACGCAAATCCGTTTCTCAAAAAAAACTTCGTGGCTTTTTGCTCATTATCTCATTTGCAAAAATCGAAAAAATCGGCTATGCCCACGCAAGCTAAAGGCGATTAAATTCTCTTTCTTTCACTTCCTAAACTAAACAAGATAGAATATTTGAAACCATTTTGTACAATCCTCAACTAAAGACATATTGCCTGCCTAAGCAAGCTTTGACTCTAAAATGAATATGGTGGACACAACGGTTTGCTTAGGTAATTTTTCCTTAAGAATATCAGCGATATGGGTATCAAATAAGAGGACTTGGAGAGTGGAAGGCGACAGGACATGTGTGTTAATTCTACGTTGATTATGGTAAGCGTCACGACGTAGCGGATTAATGTTTCCGTTACAATACCGTTGATATGGGTATCGCATAAAAGGACTTGGAGCGTGGAAGGCGACAAGCTAAATGTATTAATTCTAAATTAAATATGGTGGGCTTCACGTCTTGGTAGACTGAATTTCTTAACAATCCGTTTTAGTGACTTAACAGGTGAAAAATAAATTTTATCAAAAAGCATGTACACATCTTGCAAAAAGGCACACCCGCAGTCAATACAGACCCCAGTTGAGAGTAAACCTCTAAGTCGTTGGAAACATACAAACTTGGTAGCCGGTAATAGTAAACAGAGAAAAGCCGTTCGGAGCATCCAGCTCTTTCTTTATGTAGATGCCTTACAGAATTGTTCAATCTTCAAGCGTTTATCAAAGGTTTTGTGTACATACATATGTATATATTTCCTATAAAGAAAGAATTTTATGCATCGCTAAATCTTTGCTGTACCGCAAGAGTTGTTCCAAGTGTTCGGTTCCTATACTGGAAAATTTGTTGAAATATTATCTTAAATGTCCTATATACTGTATTCGAAGTCAAACCAACTACCGATCTTGCTTCTGTATACTTTAATACCAATTCAGTTTATCTGTAAGTCTCTATGCTATATCAATAGGTATATATATAAGTTACGACCTATTGTAGACTAACAGGTTTTACTTATATTCTGTCACCACCTCCCTATTTCTTTCGCAAGACAACAGAATTTCCCTGTGTGATCGATCATATAAAAAAAAAAAAAATTCTATAAGACAGACTCAATGAAAGATGAAGTCCTATTTGCTTTTAACCAAGCGGTTCTCTTGCTTAGGAGTTCAAACACAGGGTTCCATATGTTGAACTTTTGCGCAAAGTCAAAAGTCGTGTCCCGTTGGTCAGAATACGCTCTCTTTCATCCGATAGTGTTCGGGCTAGTCTCCCTCCTTCTAACGGATATGAACACATTCGGATATCGATAGCCAATGAAAAGAGGTAGAGACGAATGCATTCTTCTATACACCATTCCGCTCCCCATTATATCTATAAAATCCACAATATTTAACTACTGATATATCCAAGGAAAGTTAATAACATGTAAGTTAAACTACGCTAAATACATAAGATACACTTAGGAATAAGTGTAGGACCAAAAATCATAATATGTATAGTGGGGATCAAAACGAATTTTTGGCTTTACTCCTCACATACATATTATGATTAAGGTATGTGTAAACATATGTACAATTTATATACATATACGAACGCTTTTTTGAGGTTATAGTCTTCTCTATACTATAAGGGATAGTTCTTTTCTAGTCTTCTTTGCGTCCCTTATATGTCTAACTCACAACATTGTGTGTAATAGCAAATTTATTATACTCAGGGGTAACTCACAGGAACATTACAATGAAGTTAAAATGCACTACAAAAAAAAGTTGGACAAAAATTTCCCTTTGGGTTAATAAACAACGCGTGCATAACGCTCCCTTAGAGAATACATATTTGTGTGGTAATGCAATCTTATGAGTTTACATGTTTTCAAATGCACCTAATGTGTCATTACTAACAATGATTTTGTCACATACTTTATCCCCTTCCACTTAAACCAAACACTGACTATGTTTAAAGATTTCTTCTTTTATTTTGTTGTTGCTGTCTGCACATAATATAAATTTCATCTTTTGTGGTTTTTTATCTCACTCCATAAAGAAAGCAAATGTATAAAGTTTTTTGGGTTCTATTAAAGTTTATTCAAGAGGTAATATCACCTTGTGTGCACGAAAGAAATAAATTCATTCTTCTAAAATCGTATACGAAAAACGCGAAGATTTATTAACACGCAAGTTTTTACATACGAAAGGAAAGGTGTTGATCTACATAGAAAAAGCTTTTTTTGGAAAAAACGATGAAAGACATTTCTTACCTTACCATAGCAAGTGACGATTTTCGCGCTTGGAACAACAAAAGACAATTTTATGTAATTATGACTTCTAGCGACCATTGGGACCGTTTTTTGAGAAATTGATTTAAAAAATAAGGCGTCGAATTGAATTGTTTGTTTAAGCTTAGAAACGGGAAATTCTAGTCTATCAGAAAAACAAAATGGTCTAATGGTCAACGAAGCTGCTAAGTTAGCATTCGAAAGCAATCGGATTGAAATTGAAGGCACGAGTGATGCCATAGATTTGAGAAACGTGATTAAAGAAAGACTCCCATGACATGGTTCTATAACCATCTTCCCAAAATCGATTTATTGCTTCATTCATAATTCTATCCCGAATAGTTGAGGGTTTGAGAGCATCTAAACCCGTTCTTTCAAAGAATATCTTTGCATTGCCCTGATGTATGGCTACCCCAAAGAACTTGGGAGCATACTTCAAATTCTCCCAAGATGTTTTCTTTCTTTTTTGTTTTTTATTGAATAACTATTAATTACAATACAATACAATTCAGGTCCTACTTTTAACAGTAAGTGCTCCTTTGAAAGCTTCCTGCAGATTGAGCGTTTCATTCTCTTCATAGCGTTTTTCCAATACTTGCTCTGACAAGTCGTATCGCCAAGGAGCTCACTATTATCTAATCTAGTTCAATATTCTCAATGTTTGCATTCTGAGCACAACTTCTTGACTCTAGCAAGTCATTCTAACGTAGTCTGAACATTGCTTCTTCTCCGGAAAAATAGTCAACTGACAAATATGAACTGCTTTGTAATTTTGGAAACCGATGTACCAGGACTGCATAGACTGTACAAAATGACCTTCTGCATCGATCTAAGCTTGTGTGTCCGCCTGTCCGTCCTATTTTCCTGTGCTCAATCTGCAGACAAGTCCCCATATAACGCATTCTTTTAAAAAGTCTTTACATGAATACTTGTGAGATGGTTTAGGGTATTCAATGGGGGGCCGTGGCCCGTACATTGTTATAAAAAATAAAGATTTCATTATTAAGCTCTAATGGAAAGAAGTTCTTTTCAAATTCTTTTTGATTAATTTTACTTGATGCATAGTTTGGAAATTTTCAATTAAAAATGCATTAAATAATTCATTTAATTACATTTACTTACTTTATAGTACAACATTTTCAATGAATAAGAAATGAAAGAAAATGACTTGTTAATCATTTCGACATGGTAAAGCGCATAAAACATTTCTTATTTTTAAATAAATAATTTTTTCCCTTTGAAATGCATTCACATTGTGAGTCTACCCTATTTACATTTATATGTATATATGCAAATTAATGTTTGCTCTTACTGCAAGCATCAAATGAATGAATTAGAAATATTTGTCGAATTTTCCCTCATATCCTGCCTGTGTCTCTCTCTATACGGTAATAAAACAAAATTTTAATAATTAACTTCGTTTACTCTGAATGTCTTAAAAAACAATTTCTGAAAATTTAAGTTCTATTATTTATACGTATGTAGCGAGAAACAGCTTTTTGGTCATTAATAGATGACAATTGCACAATAAAGATAAAAACAACTAAACATATTCATGTTTATGTGTCAACAAGTGCATTAAAAAATGTGTGTGACACGAAATTTATTTTTCGGCAACATAATTGAAAAAATTGTTATCATGCTATCTGTGATGTACCTTATATTGGAACAATGCAAAGCATTGTTTTTAATATATTTCGAAAATCTAGAATGTGTGCAGATAACTTCAGTTATATAGATTTTACAATCCGTAATATGACATTTAGTGATAATATAAGAAATAAATGAAAATTTATAGAATTAAGTGCGGGTAAGATTTCTTAAGAATGCTGATTAGGAAAATCATCAGAAAGAAACCAAATACAATAGAATTTGTTAATATACAAAATTTATATGTGTGGAAAAAAGCTTCGACTTTTCAAAGCCTCAACTAAAAATAAATCGGTTTACCAAATCTTTTCAAAACATCTCATAAATTGCGACCCCGACAGAGGGACAGATGGACGAACGGACAGACAAGCTTAGATAGATTTAGATAGTGATTCCGAACCGATGGGCATAATAAAAGATGGATCCATCCCAAGTCTTTCTAGATGTGGCGTACGTCCGCACATAATCAATATACCCTGATAACACACCTGATAAAAGGTATAGGAAGAACGACTCACCTACACGTGTACTGACCGGTTAAAAAAGTTGAATATTTCTTACTTTTTGGGTGCTTAGCGGTAGGTATTAGAATTGAAGGAATATTCACTTTTTACTCTTTTTTTAGAAAAAGTTGTTATTGATTTTCTTTAAAACGTGTCTGCTTCTATTTCTTGTATTCTTAGAAAGGCACGAGTAATGCTTACTTGCGTTACCATGTACCTGGTTTAGTGATTCATGCCAAGAAACAGGAAGTCGATTCGTCTAAAGCAGTTGTGAAATCACGCCGTGCTCACCTCATTACGCTGCGTCATCATAAAGATGAATATAAACAAAAGTTCTTCAAAAACACTTTCAAGTCGTTAGTATTTGTTAGTAGAGATGCATGCTCAATATTATCTAGACTCCCAACACAAAATTCTGGGAAATTTACTGAACTTTTCACACCACTCTTGTGTTACTTGTGCACATTTTCGTACTAATGACATTAAACATTTACATACACTTGTGTTTCTTTATATATTTATATGTACGGAATATTCAATTAACCTAATCAAGAATAGGAGCCACGTGTGCTTTCCATTAACTTCATAGCTCTCAGACAGAAGAGAAGACTAATCAATAATTTTTACAAATTTTTTTGATTTTCTTCTCCCTTTGCGTACGTTTTGCTTCTGGTTTTCTACGCTCCCCATCGAACATGCAATTTTTCGTATTGTTTTTGTATCATCAAAACGGAATTGTTGAATGCTCTCCAAATACTCTCGATATTGGTACTCAGATGTTGACGTGTCCTGGCTATCTGCTGCCATACATAGAATTTTTGGTTCATTCTATGTTTTGGCTCTTATAATGCTTCTTCTTTTTCTGTTATGTCTCAATGTAAACACAGAATTCGTTGTTGGGGCCTTAGTGAAGGTGGGACTAGATTTGGTATATAATATTATCATTTATTCATTTTAGCGATTATTTGAAGAAAGTTTTTTTTTTTTTTTTAATTTGCGTGTTATACGTCCGCTTACGTTTATTTTTTTACTTATACATTATTATTTGTCCGCCACGTAGGATAGAACAGAAGAGCAAGGAATAAGTTCCGAGGTGTAAGATGTAATGTGGTGTATGAGTAATAAAAAGTTATTTGAAGGAATTGATGGGTGAGAGAGCAAAAAAGAGAGTAGATTCATAAATTGACTGTAAAGGCTTTCATGGCTTGATGATATGATTTAAAAAAAAACAAAAAAAGACGTAAGCTGTTAAATTATGAGAATGCAAAATGTCAATCACGTTGTGTTGACGAAGACCACCTATACTCAATTTGCGAAGTGTGCGATGGCAAATCGAAGGAAAGCAGATCAGAAGATCGTAAGACTGCACATGGGTATAAAGACAGACAGAATAAAGACAGATAAGACTCCAGTTGTGTATTATGTTAATTTTGAATAGATAATCATTATGTCTCGTGTGATTGAACATCAGCCTATTAATGAAACAAATAATGCCACGTCTTAGTCCGTGATTGATAGACCAACGG
>CCAG010016142.1:0-19474 GCA_001077435.1 Glossina morsitans morsitans | reverse complement strand
TTCTGTCTGAGAGCTATGAAGTTAATGGAAAGCACAGGTGGCTCCTATTCTTGATTAGGTTAATTGAATATTCCGTACATATAAATATATAAAGAAACACAAGTGTATGTAAATGTTTAATGTCATTAGTACGAAAATGTGCACAAGTAACACAAGAGTGGTGTTAGAAGTTCAGTAAATTTCCCAGAATTTTGTGTTGGGACTCTACATAATATTAAGCATGCATCTCTACTAACAAATACTAACGACTTGAAAGTGTTATACGTCCGCTACGTTATTTTTTTTACTTATACATATTACTTGTCCGCCACGTAGGATAGAACAGAAGAACGAGGAATAAGTTCCGATGTGTAAGATGTAATGCGATGTATGAATATAAAAAGTTATTTGAAGGAATTGATGGGTGAGAGAGCAAAAAAGAGAGTAGATTCATAAATTGACTGTAAAGGCTTTCATGGCTTGATGATATGATTTAAAAAAAAAACAAAAAAATATTCCGACGTAAGCTGTTAAATTACGAGAATGCAAAATGTCAATCACGCTGTGTTGACGAAGACCACACACACTCAATTTGCGAAGTGTGCGATGGCAAATCGAAGGAAAGCAGATCAGAAGATCGTAAGACTGCACATGTGTATAAAGACAGACAGAATAAAGACAGATAAGACTCCAGTTGTGTATTATGTTAATTTTGAATAGATAATCATTATATCTCGTGTGATTGAACATCAGCCTGTTAAAGAAACAAATAATGCCACGTCTGAGTCCGTGATTGATAGACCAACGGGTTTTATTTATTTGTGGATATAAAGAGTATAAATGCCGACCATAAGGTGAATTATGAGAGAGTTGAATGCTTTTTGTCGATTGTCCTCAGATTTGCAGGATCAATAAAATGAGATGATCTGGAAGATGCAATTTTATCTGCAGTGGTGTCGTCAAGAATGCCCATTTGACTGGGCACTCAGAGAAAGTGAAAGCAAAATGTATCAGACTTGAGGCTTTAAAGTAAGGATCTGACTTCTATTATTTAGAGGTGAATCTTACCTGAGGGAAATAGTTGTAAAGCGGATAACACAGATTTACTATCTGACACTATAAGGAATTTCTTTTGAAATTGAGTACTCGCTAAGCGGATGGCTTCCACGATCGCTAGTATAGTGCTATATGGGTGATTTAAGAGTGGGCGTCTATATTAATATCTGGAAACCAGACGCCGCTGCCTACAACATCGGTGTTAGATCCATCAGTAAAGATGGGTGAAAAATGTTTCCATTTCGTATTGACCAAGTTCGAGTAACGGTGGTGCAGCTCTGCCGGAGTAACTGTGCGTTTTTTCACTGGCAACAATTTAATTACTGGTCGAAAATATTGAGAACCAAGAGGAATTTTGAATAAGCAATGTACACCAGTTCTTAGAATGTTGAAGTTATAAGTTTTGCCATCAAAAATGTTAAAGAAGGGAGGGATTGAGAGATATTAAGTAGTAAATGAAAGATAAGGCCGGATGATTCTCAAAAGATAGAATTTTATTACATGAAAAATTGGCGAGTAAATGATATCTTGCTTGTAGCGGAATAACATTTGCTATTTGTTCCAAGCTTAGTGTGTGTGTAGAATTCGTGCCACCAAGAGCTAAACGAAGGCATTTCCATTGGATTTTGCATAATTTCGGAAGGTCTTTCTGTGGGACGTCCACTAAAAGTGAACAGGCGTATTCTAACTTTAGTCTGATTAAGCCAAGATACAGTTTAATCATGCAAGAAGGGTCAGAGCCCCAAGCTTATGATTCGTTACAAGAGCTTTTGACTTTGTTTACCTGGCACAGTTTCTGTCACTATACATCACATTTGGCGTTCGGAAGCAATAGCTACAATAAAATTCGGGAGAATTTCTCCTAAAACAGGGTTGCTAAGTCGTTTAAACCGCAAACTTGTGACGTCTCCCTGCTGTTCCCCAGAATGCAGCTGTAAGTCAAAAATAACTACTATTCGTCCGCAGACAAAAGAAAATAGCCTGAAAGAGCGCTTCACAAGATATTTACGTCAATATTAAGAGTAAAAATTAATCCTGACTAAAAAATATTTCAATGAAAGTATTGTCGATTGGTAATTAAACATTTTTCCCCTTTGCTCTGATAGGATGTGAATTCTGTGCCAAACAGATAACTGAGCGCCACCCAAACAGACAATAAGCTGTGAGTTGAAAAAATTGTCAATCAGAAGGGAAAATGTCGGGTGAATATTAGGGAATCCTAGTATGGCTAACCCATTTAGAATGAATTAATATAGGCAAAGCTTGGTATTGGAAAGGAAATTTGGAACAAGGAAAGTTCATGGCATTATGACAACCTAACAACGTTTCTATATTCTTAGGTACTAGTACCAAAGGATTACCACTGTAATGACGTCTTAGTTCTAACCTATGTAAATTCATTACATTTAGCAGTCGAAGTTATGCAAAAAAATGAAAAATGTTATCTTGTCCTAGTTGTGGATTTTGTTCATGAAGAGATTTAATCAAACTTGATAATTAAGTCGACTTATATACTGTGACGACCGAAGACATGTACGCGTTTAGGTCCCACACCAAGATGCTAACTAAAAATTAAATGAATTGCAACACAGTAACGGAATAGACGAGACATCGACGTTGACGGACAGGACAGAAACAGAAATTGTTCTTCATTGAAAGTATTGAATTGGTTAAAGGGAATTAACCGATCGAATATAGGTAATAGTCAAAACATTAACGTTTCAGTGCCTGTGCAAAGTGGTAGGGAACCAAACACATTGATGTAGACTATTGGAAAGGGAGAGCTTTAATAATGCCATGCTTTGAAAGGCTTAATGGAGACAAGCGGAGAAAATGAACAGCGTGAATTGTAATCTCTTAATGGAATCTAATGTTATGCCTCCAAATTTGAAGGTCCAGGAAAACAAATCCGTGAAGAAGTTATCAAGTTAGGATATAATCCCGCCAGCTGAGTCCGGCACCTTAGTGAAACCGATACGTACACAATGTAAATTGTCTAGAGGAAGACCCTTGGACTTCTCCTCCTGTCTTATCATGCGTCCACCAAAAATTTTACTTTCCTACAATACATAAAACCACTGTGTCGGGTAAAGCAATCTACGGTCTATGCTTAGCTCAATTAGCGGAAAGTAAAAGTAAATATGAAATATAACTTCTTAGCGGCTACGCACAAGCCATATAAATACGATTATAGAGCGTTCATATACTAAGAGTGATTTCAATTATTTTTTCCGCGATTACAATTAAAATCATGCAGAGAAGATATCAATTTCAGTACCTGAGCT
This sequence comes from Glossina morsitans morsitans, assembly GCA_001077435.1. Classification (NCBI taxonomy): domain Eukaryota; kingdom Metazoa; phylum Arthropoda; class Insecta; order Diptera; family Glossinidae; genus Glossina; species Glossina morsitans. The sequence continues at coordinate 16,154 of CCAG010016142.1, read as the reverse complement.
TAGATCTTTGGTTTTGTGCCAAACCGAGAATTACTTTCTTCGTTTGATCACCAATAGAAAAGAAAAAGAGTGTCCAAGCCTTGAAAAGCGATGCGAAAAAATTTTACAAAGACGCTGTACATGAAACCTACATCATCTAGCTGGAATTAAAGAGCCAGCTGGCAGCGAAAGTCAATAGTCAAATTTTTTTTTCTTTCTCAAACTTAATTTTTCGTCATTCATTCATTGGTTTACTACTTGCCGTTTGCTCACATGCAACCAGATCATGTGTTTATAAAGCAAAGTTGAACCCTTGAACGTTTCACAGGCACTTCGTTTTCAAACAAAATCATTTGATGAAATCCCTGATATATCATTTTAAATGCCGTTATGTGTGATCTTAGAAAATGAAGTATAATTTTCTCGCTTAATTTCGTATGTACTTGTAACATATTTTAGATCGATAAACTCTCTAAGTTTCTTAAAAATTGTAAGCTATGAATAACAATGCCTTGCGGCAGTGCATGGAAGGAGAGAAATTCTGCTCATCAATAATACAATTACTTTTTGCAGTTGGTAATGACTTTGTTTACAAATGCGTTTATATAATAAAACGAAAATATTTTTACTTTCAAGGATAGGTGCAAAAGTTTCTCAATAACGAAGGGAAGATTGCATGACTCGAAGCAAGCTGTAGCTGTATAGTGTGGTATAAATGTTTCATAGGAAAAGCGTAGCTTTACCATCCATGTACATGTACTATATATGTATATATATATTAGATATGTAAATGTAAAACCGAAATTTACTCATAAGTGGCTCTAATACCATGTAGAGGATTTACATGTCTGCAGCTACGGTTTCTTTATAGCTTAAAAAGCTGGCCGCAAGCAGCAAATCGCACTATCAGATACGACCTCAAGCCAAAAGTATTTTTTCTAAGGCTGCTAATGTCAATTTGAAATATCAAAAAAGCAGCTCTAGGCCATTTTTTTATATGACATTCCTCTATCCATACGTCAAAAGCAGTGCACGATACGTTGGAAGTACTCAAGGTGCTAGTCCCTGTGGCTTTCTCACCTGACCTGGCTGCGTCCATTTGTTCGCATCGATAGGGCACACACTTGCTGAGTAGCGCTTTACTCCTTACAAAAGTTGCCCGATAAATGGGTTGCCTTAAAAGCGCGATTGCATTTTTGACACGACATTCCCAACTTTTCACACAGTTAGGGAAAACGTGTAGCTAGCCATCTGCTTCGTACCTCGGGTAAAATATTTTTTATCATTTTCATAAAAAAGAAAATTTTATTTTATGCACAAAAGCTGCGGTTTCATACGTACATACCGGAGCAGGCACCTATCCATATACATGTTGAACATATACGTCGAGATCCTTGGAAAATCTATACACCTCACTGCACAGTATTGCATCGGTGTGCCAACGATACTGGTCGCTGTCCCAGCGCACGTCAGTCCTGTGCACCCAAACATATAAAAATTGTCGATTTGTACTTTTTCGTAAGTATACAAGTTTCACTCTTGTGCGGAGGGCTGGTCAGTAAATTATTGCATTTGTGTGCCTTAGTAAACTCGGTCTGTTGGGTTTGGTGGTTGGGTGGTTTGTTTTTCGGTTGAACTCTACAGTGCAAGGAATAATAATGAGGTCAACAATTTTTTCAATTTGATCGCTTTAAATAACAACATTTTTGCTAGATTTTAACTTTAGTCAGTCAAGTCAGTTTCAAGTACTTTGAAATGTTGTTTATTGTTATCAGTTTTTAGATTTAATTAAAGGCAAATTGCAGAGAGTTTTTTACGAAATATCGCTTGCACAAAACTTTGCGCAAAGAAATAAAGGGAAAATGAAACAATGTTTAATTGCGGGAAAAATATTTTTAATTGCAAAGGAAAACTTTCTAATTAAAGGATTTGGATTTGCTTATTTGCTTGAAGTAAGAAGAGGAAAAATTCGCTTGAGAATTTCTTAAGGGAACACACAAGAGCTCTCCCTTTTCTTTGTGATTTTATTTAACTTGTTTTCGTGTCAAGACGGAAATTGTCAATCGACATTTCGGACGCTTCCCTGTATATTCGATCATGATGAAATTTTTTAAGCACTACCCCACACTACCCCATGTAGCGCAAACGACTTTCTTGTATATCCAATATGGCGGATAACTTTCTTCTTAACAATCCTCCTCATGTGGTTATCAAATAAAAGGGGTTGGCGAATGGAATGCATCGACCTAAGTACTCTGGATGCCCGAAACTAGCGAAGTTTCTGTTTCTTAACAAAACTTTTAATACGAGTATCACTTGAAAGTATTTGAAGAGTAGAATGCGAATTGCAAATGAACTAACCAATGAAATTTAAATTATATAAAAAAGCTTTTTTAAAATACGCTTTTATTACGAGGAATCAAAAAGTGGAATATAAATTTTTGCCCAAAGGCAACTTTATGTGACTACACATATGCATGAGTAGCCGTGTAGGTGAGAACCGCCATCAATGTTCGCAGGTTCAAAAAGGCATACCACTTACCGATTGGGCACACACCTACTTGCTCCTCCTTCTTGCTACCTCCCTCTCTTTCCTAGTTTCTTTCTGACCATTACCGTGTTACACGAATAGGGAAGAATGTCCTGGATGGTTGATATATATGAATATTGCAGTCGTAAGTAAAAACCAATAAGTAAAAAACCAAGCATGCAAGGAGCTTAGTCTGGCTTTGGATCAAGCGGCAGGAACAGTTTACAGATTTTATTTTTAAAAGATTAAAATCGCTAGCTAGACTAAAATAGTACGATCTGTACTTATAATAAAGTACTTTTACGTATTCTGGTGTTGGACTAAGCTTATATACTATATTATTGTGGGCCACGATTTTCATACAGACTAAATCTAAGTGAGAGAAGTTCATAGACGTAGTTGAACCAAGAAATATATCCTTACTCGAAGTACTTCTTCGCATACAAATTCATTTGACACCGGTCGTTGAAAACATATTTGCCGAAGGAGATGCTCAGCAAAGCTGTCGGACTTTTTGTTCGTTCGCGGTAGCAAGCAGGAGCGAGGTCGAGTAATTTTAATTAAAGCAAAATGGCTTGAATTATGATGCCAGAAGGGTAAATTAATATGTAGTGAGAATCGATTTTTAGATAATTCTCAATGGAGTCTTTTTTTTAAATATGATCCGCTACTCAGGGAATATCTCTGCCACTTACAAATACCGTGATGATCAGAAAGAAATGGGCCGACAACACGCATATCGTAATGGGAATGAAAAGCGAATATGTCAGCTTGCTAGTCACGCTTCGTATGTACGCTACTAATTGAGTGGCAGATGACTGATGAACTAGAAACATGCTTTTCGAGCCACATAAGCAATTTGATTACCCTGAGAGCACTTTCGAATACTTAAGACGATCAAAAATCGTGGAAAAAATGTATTAGGTGTAAGCCTATGTTGAAATTCGTCTCATCTGACGCGGTCATTGTCTCCGAAATTTTGGATTTAAACAACTTTGACATTGTTCCGTGTACGGTATAAGTTTCAGCTGTTTGCAAGTAGTCACTCGGTGTATATCAAAGTGTAAGGAGATGAGTGTAAAAACAAGCAGCATTTTCTGTTGTAAACTGAAAAAAAGTAGGGGAAATAACTAAATTAGCTTGGAAGTGAGCTTTAAAAAATGAAGGAAATGGTTTGCGAGATTGTGTGCAAAAACTTTTAGTAGTGTGGAGGAAAAGCTACTCAGGAGCGATCTTCCAAAATTTTCTCTATATAACAATTTTTACTGATCGATGTTCTTCCTATATTTGTTCCTGATTCACTACGGAAAATAAAAGCACACGTTGTATGAAATTTATCCCTCCGAATGGCCAAACTGAATTCTCGTTCTCGTTTATGTACTTTCAGTAAACTCTCGCTTCAATTTTTAACATCAAGTTGTACTTATATTTTCAGATTTAATTATCTAAATTGATTATTTTATATACGCGGAATAATAAAAAAATCATTTTCTGGAGTAAAACAATTCTTAAACATTTAAAAACTGCAGGCTTGGATTTGAAATCATAATCTCGTTTCTTGTCGCATTTATCTTTTACTTTCACCCCTTTTCAAACACTTTCGGCATTACGACTAACATTGATATGAAAGTTCATTCAAAATGGGAAGGGTAAAAGGGAAGTTACAAAAAACTTTCCTTACATCTTGCACTATTCAAGAGAACAAGCATTGTGCAATTTAGCCACAGGCGGATTTATTTAAACTCGAAAAATACCTGGAATGCTTGTCAACATCATTGTGCGTCCATTCTTTTCAAAACAGTTTACTAACTCCTTTTTTGTTTCTCGATAAAAGCAATTTCAAGCAAAGGTATATGTGCTGATAATGTAACGACAAGCCTGTGACAATGACAACTTCCTTTTTATACCCACCACCACCAAACAATGATGTGTATGTTCGTTGCTGCAAAATATTTACAGCACACACACAGAAAGAAGACTCAAAAGACGCTGCAAGACATACACTATTTATTATTATTACATTCTTACATTCTTCTTCTTCTTTCTATTAAATTCTTGGTCAATATTGAATTCAAAATCGATTTAAATATGTCCGTCAGTCCGCCTGTCTGCCTGCCTATCCGTCGATTTACCTACCTGTTTGGCCATCGGTCTGTCCCTCCCTCTATCTATCCGTCTGTGCATTGTCTACGATAAGCATTAGCTTGCTCGTACAAGGGAAGCCATTAACATGAATACTGGAAGTTGTTGCCCGTAAAATGGTGTTGCAAATTGCGGAAATCGGCGAAAGAACACACGCATAATACGGCAGTGCTACAACAGATGGATAAAAATTGGCGACATCTAGAAAGATTATCGAAGTTTTTTTTTGAGTATTTTCTAAGAAAACTGTGGGGGGTATAAAAGATTCGGCCATAGCTAAATGTAATTTTCTTACTTGTTTATTAGCAATACGAGTAAACGCAGAGCAGTTGCAAATCTCACAAAGCAATAGGCATTTACATGAAGTTCGAGGCAAAACTTAAGCAATTTACTGTGTGTTACATTGTGTTCACTTTGAAGTCATTTAGCAACTACTTGCATAAGTAGTGAATAATGTGCACATTCTCCTCTCTTTGCGTACTTGTAGGTAGCTTAGTGTGGTCTGTGGATGTAAGTAAGTAATATGCAAGTGCCTTGATTGTGCTCAGCAAATTCGGAAGTTCCTAGAAATATGTGAAAATCGTCTTATCAGAAAATCCAGTAAGCATAGGAAATGCAAATTTCCAGAAAAACAATTAACATCAATTACTTTATTTAGCTCGACATCGACATTGAGCACACATCTGAAGACAATTACATTTTCATATTTATGGGATTTTATTCTGGCATTAAAATGAACAGCTCGTCATATGTTCAGCTTTGATGTAACGATGTTATGTGCAGATTATGCCTTTTCTCTCTCTGTTTCCGTTATAACTGCATTTGCTCTATATTAACACTAAATACACCATTGGAGACCAAGTGAGCCCCATTTCAACTCAGCAGGTGACATTGTCGCCATTTTAGCTTTGTCTGTATATCCAGCATATCTTTTCGTGTTTACTTCGCTGTTGTTTATATATTTTGACCGACAAATTTACGCAAGGCGGCTTTAACGGTCATTTGATTCCTCGAATAGTTTATATGCCAGCTCTACATTGCTAACAGGTATCATACAATTTCTCGACTGTACAACAAATATTTATTGGTGTATGATGACTAATAACTTTCTGCTGAAGAAAGAACATCTCAAAGGGAATCAACTGAATAATATAAATGGCACTTTTAATGCTGCAAATAAATAGCGAGTAAAGCTATGTATATGTATATATATATATATGTATTGAATATATTGATAAAAGAAAATCTGTAGAAAAAGTGATACAACGGTTGATGGCAACGTTCGGCAAGAAGTTCCCAACCCTAGAAAGGAAGTACAAATAATATGAACGAAAATATCTTTGCTTCTCAACATATAGCGTCCTTTTAGTTCTGTAGGTTACAGCCGATTACAGTCAAAATTTTCGATAACGTTTTTATGGGGAGAAATGACAAGCTCATCCCGCCCGCCCGCCCGCCATTACCACGTAATTTTTACTTTTTAGGCAAATATTTTAACACTGCGTCTATTTTTCAACTTCCTACAGAGAATGTACTCCGGAGCGGTTCGAATCTGCCATAAGGGATACGTGAGGAAGCGAACCGAACGTTAAGTCTTCATTGTTGGCCATTTTGCTGATAAGGGATGTGTGATGTCTTGGCAGTTCAGGGGTCCCGCTAAAACTTCTCGAGGCAATATTTTGCTGTGGCAAACGAAGGAGGAAATTCCCTCATGGTGTGGCTTAGCTAAGCTTTGGTTTTAGTTACATTTAGACCTTTCAAACGAGGATATTGTGTTTTATTAGTTTTCCCATATCTACAAATTCACCGAAAAGCTTCACTATTGGCGGGTGTCAAACATATATGCTTTGAAGTTACACTCCATGAACTTCGAACTTTTGAACTTAGTTTTGTTTAATTAAAGGAAAAATTCGCATCTATACGTCGGTTAGGGTATTTTCGAAAATACCTTTGTGAAGGAAAAGCATCGCTTAATAGTGTTGTGCGAAACGAAATATGAAAGAAAAACTAATAACTGCATCACTTTCTTTGCTTATTGGCGAATAATGGGGTCAATTACACAAAAGAACGTAAGCAAAAACAAAATCTTATGATACAAGAATATATTAAATGTACGCAATATCCAAAGGAACTTGGAATAGATCGACTTTTCATTATGCCGATCGCTTCAAAATCACTTTTTGCATCGATCTAGGTTTGTCTGTCTATCTGTCGACCTTGTTTTCTTATAGGTCGCAATTTTCAAGGTGCTTTGATGACGTTCAGCACACCAACATGTTTTGGAGCAAGGACGAACGCAATCGAAAATGCTTCGGATAGGAAGACTGTTAGAACCATTTGCCACATAACGCCCTGTTTTGAAAATTCGATATATGAATAACTGTAGGGTGATGTAGGATATTTAATACTGGGCCATGCCCTACGACAGTCTTCTTAGTTGTTTTCAATATATTTTTAGTGAAGAAATAAATACTACAAAGTTATTAATTGAAATGTACATTTTTTATTGATCCGTCATTTTAATCTTGCTAAGGCGTCATTTGATCCCTCTACAGTGCATCTCTATGCATTTGTGAAATGTTAGTAGGTTCAGTGTTAAAGTACTTGATACAATTATTCGATTTTGTATTTCTCTGCCTCACCATCGCGACCAGTGAAGCTGTCGGAAACATTTTCAGTTGTCAAACCGTTATTTACCTTTAAACAGGATCGCACATGAGTCCACTGAAAATGAATGCTTTCGTATTAATTTATTGCTTCATTTTTTAGTTTAGGCTGTTATGTTCCCACGCATTCACAAAAACAAGTTTCTGAGTATTTGCTTGCTAAGCAATCATCTAACTATTCAGCCACAAGCGTTTTATTAATGCCTTTAACATAGCGTGACACCTATTGGCGTATAGATGGCATACGCTAAGCATGCTATTTTAATTGGTCGCCCCATGTGAAGTGATCGGTTTAGTAATGTTGACATAAAGCTATAAATTTTTTTTTTATCAATTTTAGAAATGCAGAAGCAATAAAAATATTCCATCGAAATATTTAATTAATATTATTTTGTAATTATTTAATGCGGTAGATATTAAAAATGCTCAGTCAATATTAATTTTGTCATTACTTCCCAGTTCTTTCGAAATTGGACTGAGATTCTGATCGTATATGGAATAATATTATATAATAAATAATTCTTTATCATTACGTGAGCCCGTGTCGGATTCAAATGGTTGCAGCAGCATTGGCACAATAATCAAACAACCTGAAAAATTGAAAGCATTGAAAACATATGACAAAATGTAGCCCACAGCTAAAAGTGAATAAGTTTAAAAAGCAAATGGTCCCGGGAATGCAAATTTAAACACGTCTAGAAAAAGTAAATTTGTCAATTTAGAGGCAATGTCCGAGCTGCATAGCCGTCCAGAGCTAATCGCATTTGATTAATATCTTGTTCTGATCGATCAGTGATGATTGACAAACTGCGACAGACATTTTTGCTCATTGTCTTCTCTTAGTTTATGCATTCTCAAGAGCTAGCGATATGTTGTTCCTTTTCGGAACTAGAAAACAAGCAAAAACACCACAGTGAGACATGGCTCACCATTAACCAGTTAACTGCGTGTGATGAATATAAACGTCATTCTTGTCGGATAACTTTATCAAACTTTATAATTGTGAATGTGTATGTGCCAAAATAATGTTTATTAGAACATATTTTTGTCATTTCGTCGTTTGACGAGTATATCGCTAAAGAGATCGACACAGTTAGCTGGTTAAGTGTGACCATAATTATGAAAGTGGCCTAAGTCATATATTTCTTGTTTCGAGATATTTAACGAATTGCATTTGAATAAATTAAAATATATTTGATGAATGAAAATTTTTTTATTTTTCAAACTTTGAATTGACTTGGACCATTTTCAAAACTAACTGAATATTCTATAAACCACTTAAAGCAGTAAAGAACTATGAGTCTTATTAGAAACGATCATTTTACAAAGTAATATATTTTTATCATATTAGGCTTTCATCATCACGGGTTTTTAAGATTCTTAAATTGTTCCTGAAAAGCTGGAGGGATGTATGATAGTAAACGCACCATATCTTTTAGTTTTTCTTCCGTTACTGGTCTAGTGTATAATGGAAGCAATTTAACATTTCCGAAAGACCCAAATCGTGGAATTTAGAATCCCCTACACTTGCAAGGCTCACTTTTCAAGAATCTCATCCATTGAATTTGCAGCCAAGAGACAGATTCGGCCGCGGTATCTTTTACTCTTCTTGTCATTTACTCTTCCGGGGACATCGCCGAAATAAAATGCGACTGCGGCATTCCTTTTTCCTGAAAGTGTATTTCTCCTTCTATACTTTTCCATCAATTCATAATAATTCCCAGGGCTGTGGAAGTAATTTGTTTTTTTTTATTTTCATTTCTATCAACCGAAAATCACGGACATTCGGTAGAAAAGGATGACCAGATACCAAAAATTTCTGGTGTATCGTTTCAATATTATTAGTTGACGACTGAGCAGTTTTCGTCCATGTCAATGCTACTTTAATGTTACGATTTTGGCCTGAACAAGCATCACTGTAAGCTGTTGCGTGTTTTCGAGTAATTACATCCTCCATATTGTTAGATAGACTGGAATGTGTTGTTGTTTCTGTTAATGGTTGATTGCCTTTTGTTCACTTATTGTGTAGTTCAGAAACGCGCTGAAAAGGTTCACGCGGCATTTTGTTATGTCCAAAGTTATGTCCATATATTTTCACCAAATATTTGACTTAGACCAATTTCATAAATAACGCTAAATGAATTTCATATAATGTTGAAATTACAACCGCTATCCAAAGGTAAATTTTTGACGATATAGTAAAAATATATATATATATAGATATAGTAAAAATATAGTAAAAATTGCATCGAATTAATTTAGTTTAAAATAATGTGGTGTAAAATAAATGATGAACTAATTTTTTTTAAATTTTGACTTAGACCACTTTCGTAATTAGGGACACAAATATGCTTCACTTAATGTAGTTCTGCGCATAACGACTTTTGAAAGTAAGATGTTTTATGGGAAGGGATCGAAAAAACCATTATTTTCGAATAGCGTCTGTCCTTGCACAAAAATATGTCGATTTACCAAATACCATCAAAATATCTGAACAATTTCAGCCTATATAGCCGAACACACAGGCTTAAATAAACAAGTAGGAACATTATATTTGGGGAAAACCGACCTTTCAATACTCTACACCACATAGTCTAACACATTTCTTATAATACCCTACACCACTTGTGCTACAGCGTATATTAAGTTAATGCGCACGTATGTAACATGCAAAAATACTTAAGATAGAACTTTCATTATACGAATCGATTCAAAATTGTTATCTGACTTGATCTACACTGGTCTGTCCGTCTGACCATATGATACCTGTCCATGTATATTTGTGTTCAAGCTACAGGTCGCAATTCATGAACTATTTTGATGAAGTTCCGTTCACAGAGGCACTTTGGCCCAAGAACAAACGCTATTGAAAATGGTTCAAATCGGTACACTTTTTCAATCACCCTTTCCCAACTTCTCAGAATAGGGCCTCATATGGGGAAATATTGTAATTTTCAAAATTTCTCCGCAAAAGTGACTTAGTACTAATATTTCAGCATTCCAAATTGATGTGGAAACTCTGGACCGCCTGAGCCAATTTCTTGAACCCGCTCTCATATAACCGTTCCTGTCGAAAAGTCGAATTTCCAATATGTTATGGCGAAATTAGCTCATAATAGTAAATTAACAAGGAAATCTATCTTAGCGAATTCGGATTTTGTGGATGCCACCGCATAGAAGCATTTTCATGAAACGTAAAGCCTTGTATGTCAAAAAGGCCTAATTAATACTTTTTTTGTGATGAAAATTTGTTCATAGTAATAATTAAATAAAAAAATTAAGTGTACAGAATTCGAACCGCATGGGTCTATTTCTTGGCCCCATTCCATATAAGATGTCCCATGGGTAGTAAGTCCTTCGGAGAAACGATTAATTTTTAATATTTTATGATGAAAATTTATTCATAGTAGCATTTCAGCAAAAAAATTAATAGGTAGTGAATTTGGACCACATAGGTCAATTTTTTTTTTGGAACCCAATATATTCAGTCGCTATCACGAAACGCAAACTCTTATATGGAGAGAAAATTTAACCTTCTAATATGCGGGTTTTCAGGACAATTATGGCTTTGCTTACTTTTGGAGTATTGTTACCAAACTCGGCGAATAACTGCACTAGCGAAGTGGTGCAGGGTATGTAATAATCGACGTGTCCCGAATATAATGTTCTTACTGTCTTTTTTTTTAATTCACTCCTATGAGACACTTTCCAGAATTTTTATGAACTTTTTCAAAAGTTGTAAGTCTCAATACGAACATAGGGTGAATGGACACTTTTTGCATTTACAATAAGATGCTTTTTGGTTTGAAAAAAAGGAATAAGAAAAGATTTCTTATTAGGCACAGTACAGTATGCGTTATTATGTGAAATTATTTATGCGTATAACACATGACAATGAACAAAATGATAATAGTAGGTATGAGTTATTGCTTTCCCTAATACTTTCCTCCTTGGAAGTCATTGTGTGCAAGTAACAATGTCGTTATCACCAAATGTTATTTCTGGTTGGCGTGTGTGTGCAAAAACTCCAATTAGTAATTATTGAGCAAACTTTGTCTGCTGGTAACTCTAAGTGCACATATACCCTCTCATCCATGCCGCAAACCGCATGACAAAGCAGTTCTGGGTTCATACTTCAGCAGAACGGCCGCCGTTGTTTACCTCACTTGCAAGTTTATGAATACAGTGTATAAACATTAAGTGCAAGGAGAAAATGCACCTTGTGAAGAAAGAAGAAAAAAGAAAATTGTAAAGCTTAGATTTATATTTATTCGCCCTTTTTGTTGTCTCTTACTTTAGTGACATCACAAAGACTCTCCTAAACCGCGTTTTAAGATAGACATGATTTTCGTTATACTTTACATTACACGCGCTTGAATTGAAATGAATAAGCATATGTGTCTGTCTGTCTTTTCGTTGTCGGCCCATGATGCATCTTTTTATCCAACGTAACGCACAGTATGCCGTTGGCGTGTCTTGGTCAAAAGTAAATTGGATTAAGTAAAACTTTTGCGACTAATTTTCCAGATAAAAAAAATTTTTGAAAAACTTGTTGCGAAGAATTGCGGAATTCTATATTTCCCCACAAAGGATTGTTGATTAATAGTAGCCCCGTACGGTAAGTGGATGTGAAAAATTTGAATCGAGTGAATTAATTTTTTAAGGAGCCTTTGTCCGCTCGCGCAAGAAGCAATCTTTTATAAGGCAAAAGAACTAAATTTTAATGTTTTATGAAAACTGATCCATAAAAGTAAGTTGACATAAAAAGAACTGCACCAACTGTGCACGAGATGCATATATTTTTTGGAACAACCTCAGAATTCTTGTGAAAAGTATGCCCTCATAGCAAAATCTTACTATTACCATTGTATGACGGAAAAAGGAAAGGAAAAGGAAAAGATTTTTGACAGTTCAATTAATGTTGCTATGTCTTCTATGAAAAGTCTTCTATGAAAAGTATGCCTTTTGTGCCTTGAAACAAAGTAAAATGGGTTTCGTTTTATCGTGAAAATGAATGAAAAGTTGTATCAGGCAAAGTGCTATAAGGCATTTAATGGCCTGCCTTGCCCGACCGCAATGTTTTTACTAATCTTAAGTTTATATTTATGTTCTAATTTTTTTATCTTACATTTTGAGAAAGTATTGTTTCATGAGATTCTCTGCTTACTTACTTCAAGACGTTTTTTCATGTTTCCTGCAGAAGCTAAAAAAGAAAAAACCTAAGATGCATTCGGTGATGTGTCAAAAGCACTACACTTATGTATGTTGTATATGTAAAAATGGAAATTTATCAATCACTTTGTGAAGAGTCAACATGAACGCTGTTCTGAAAAGAGTGCAAAGATAGATGAAAACAGTAAATCTGTAAGCAAACACCTATGAACAGATCCAAAGTGAATCACTTTTGTTAATTCGCCTTAGTTTTCTGTTAAAAATACGCACTTCTTTCCGATTTTCTTATTTCATTCATCATCAACGCACCTTAACTGCTCAGACATCTATCGGTATATATTGTAATTGCATGTGCAATGTACTTAATTTCCTGCACGAGAAACTGTTCAAAGTACGTATGTACTTTGTACAAGGTTACATATCTATGCGTACTTCTGCGGTTATAACAAATTTGTAGATTTAATGTGCTCTTTAAGCGAAGAAACGTCTAAGAACAGAAAAAAACCATTTGTTATTTGACGTACATATACATATATATATATATATATATATATATACTTTTCTAAAGTACCCTCATCAATTGGGAGACATTATGCTTATATGTGGCTCTTGGAAAGTTCTATTACGCAATAGAAGCACATGTGCATATGCGAATCGAAACTCCGCTTTAACTACAATTTGAGATATATTTGCATAAGCATTTATGTCGCATTATCTCGTTACATTGCTGTCCCAGGCACATAAAGAAGAATAAAGATAATGCTTTGGAGAAAGCTTCTAACTTGCAAAAAATGCGTCCTCTCATATTTTACTTAAATGTGTAGTCTGCTTGTAAACGTCACTTGATTATTTTTGTGCTTTGATTTTGTAAAGCGTTAGTATTAAGTGAGTTTAAGCAGACTATAACCTGACAGTAATGAAGACATCATTGTAGCATTCTACAATAATGTAAAAGGCTCAAAGAATGCTTTGAGTATAAAGGCTTGTGGAAATTTACCTACGGAATAACACACTTCTTGTACGGGATTAAGGGCTCATTAATTTTTGCACGTTTTTAGTTAAATTCAAGATTTATTTAAAAAAAAACTGCTCTTTTCATCTTTTGTCGTAGTTTGTGACTACGCACAAAAGTATAAGTTCTTTGGCATAGACATAAGAATGGAAGCACTGTTCAGACAAGTTATAAATTATCGATTGACACAACTCCTAATGAGAAATGCTAATGTCTCGTGAATAAAGCGGTAGGAGCGAAGACATAATTCAGTTTTAATACACGTGACCAAGCATGAAAAGCCATTTATTGTAGCTTTTGCTATGTTGCTGCGTATTAAACTCTAATTCGATCAGTGTTTGGATGGCGTGCCCGAATAATAATTTTATTGAAATGAAGCGACTTATAGTATAATGGAATAACTTAATTCCGTCACATATAGAGTGTAATCAATGTCGATGTTAGCCGTATCGCGAATTATGGTAGCGCACCCAATTTTTACCATCGATCGCTATGTAATAGCACTTTACAAGAATTCAATTTAGCTTTTCTCGCATCTAACCCAAGCCATTCAAAGCTCGAAAACACTATAGCGGTTACGCTTCAGCAAAGTCTGAAGTACAAAAGTAATGTCTCACGAAAGGAAAGCATAATTTTAATGACTCTTCCTAATCTTCAAAAATTAGAACACCCTCCCAATATTTTGGGCAAAAGAGAATGTGATGAGAACTACATTTCATGAATAACCACAGCATCTTGGCAAACATGACAATGACAGGATTTCCATGGCAAACTAAAGTAGTTGCGAGAAAAATGCACAGGGGACGCAATGACTGTAAACCGAAGCACGAAGACTGCGAATATATGATTATTCCCGGAAGAGCTCGGCAGCGGATCGCTCGCTAAACGTTGGCAAGGAAAGGACTACGGGAAGATACGTTTCAGTGAATTTATGTCAGTGTAGAGAAACTTGGACGGGGTTAATAAGCAATTAATAAATAATGTATAAGTAAATAATGACTTACGGTAATAAATAAAAATAATGTTTAATTATACAAACATAGTTTTTTATTTGTGTTGGTGCTTTTTTTTATACCAACCTGAACGGGTGTATAAAATAAGTAAATAAGTATACAATGTGCCTGAATATGCGGAAAGGCATAGATTTCTTTTTTAACTTAACAATCGTGTAACTATTCGGTGTATCAACTTGTTGCAGCCGTTCTTTTTCTTCGACATTCGAGGCTTTATTGTAGACAACTGTATTATATACGTACACTTACACATTACCCATGTTCTGATAACGTCATAAGACCGGAAGCATCGTTCGAACAAACAATAAATCATCTACCGATGACCCGCACAATGTTTGCGGATAACAATGGGCGTAACATTCCGCGTTAAAACTGCCAACGTTGCTATCAAAGATTTGGCAGCCCTATCCTTCGAATTAAGCACGAAACCTAAGGATTACCTCAAATGAAAATTTTTTGACGCAGAACTACGCATATTTACAGTTCTAAGTATATTGTAAAGTAACATAGTTGCATTCCTTTCTTAAGGCACAATGTTTGCGGATAACAATGGGCGTAACATTCCGCGTTAAAACTGCAAACGTTGCTATCAAAGACTTGACAGCCCTATCCTTCGAATTAAGCACGAAACCTAAGGATTACCTCAAATGACAATTTTTTGACGCAGAACTACGCATATTTACAGTTCTAAGGATATTGTAAAGAAACATAGTTGCATTCCTTTCTTAAGGCTTCACTCATTATAAATTCTATGATTTATTTCAATTTGGTTTACAGATAGATTTAGCTTGACGGTTCTATTGAACGTTTCTTGCGAGTGAATTTTTTTGCATTCAATTGAATTGCTTACTATATGTTTCTAACTATTCATATCATAAATGTCAACGTTACCGATATTATTGCATTTAATCAGGTTGTTTGCGTTAAACTATTGATTGTTTAAGTTATTGCCTTAAAGTGTATAACAGCAACATTGTACTACTTTGAGCAGATATGAAATGCGTACATTAATATAACGCGATGATGCTACACTATGCGATGTATGCTCGCTTTAGTGTAATAATTTATATAGTTACGTAAATGAGGAAGCCACAGTTTTATTCAGCATCCCATAGAATTATTTACTCTCGTAGTGGTTAAGGAGACAGTGGATTCAAATTAAACTTGAACACACTATATTTACATTCAATAGACGTTGTTGCTCCTACAACGTGCAATAGCAATAGCCGTGCCAGAGTAGTAAATCCGTTTTATAGGTGATACTCAAAAAGATAGGTTTGTTTGCTTAGAGCCCCAGAGAAAAAACCAAATATTCTTTTGGCATATAAATCATATCCATTTATATCAAGAAGACGGGAAAAATATGCAGCCGCTTACTTTCGTTAAATGAAAAAAAGAAAACAATAAAGAATTAGTTGCACTCCTAATGTCTACTCCGGCTATAGAAGATTTGGCACTTTCAGTTGAAATAAAGTTGCAAGCACATGAGACGTCTATTATGACCATAATAACAATAAGTTTCCGCTTAAAATTATTATTAAATGCTCTTAATATGCTCTAAATATCAGTTTAAGTGAATGCGAAAAATAAAATACACAGCGGATATAAATGGAATACACTTAGTCATAATATATGGTGTG
>CCAG010016133.1:0-12179 GCA_001077435.1 Glossina morsitans morsitans | reverse complement strand
GGTTTATCAGTTCTGTATCTGTGTCCTCGCCATTGTTTGCCACAATAAAAAAAACAAAAACAAACATACTGCAAACATTTCGTCGATGTGTAAATATTTGTTATGCATAATCTCGTGTAAATTATTCTCTTCAAGTTCTATGAACTCGTGATTGGAAATCTGACTCTTTTTTTATTATTATTATTATTATTATTATTATTATTTTCTTTGCATTACTTTCATACTGTACTTCATAGATAGTTTTGTATACGTATGCATACACATATATCACATAACTCCTCATGAGTTCTCTAAGCCGATGTCTTGTCACATATTTTCAGTTTACATTACATGTGATTGTACGACTATTACTGGCGATAGTTTTTTTTAACCACATTGTTACAATTTTTATCTTGACATCTAGTTAAGAAAAAAAAACTAAAAAAAAAATTAAATAAATATCATATCTTATCTGTTATATGATTGAAAGAAAAAGAACAAAAACCGTTAATGTGAGTAAATTTTAAAAGAACATAAAAAAAAAACAAAATTCTTTTATATCAACGAGTGTTGTACCTCTTTCAGATAATGATTACATACAAATGTTAAATATTCCAAAACTCACTTTACACTGATAATCTGATTTTCACACGATTAACAAGCCAGTATATATATATATATATATATTCTATGATGCCCCTAAAAATGTTCACTTAAATGAATGCTTTTTACGAGCATAACTTGAAGTTAAGATTTCAAAATATACTTTTTTTTTTTGTCAAACCCTGCATGAGGTGTATTAATAGGCTTCGCTGTACTGGCCGATGCAGAAGCTTTTGGAATTTGAATCCGATTCGGGTGGCTACGTGCTCTGCCATTTATTTTTACTTATTGGTGCTGCATTTTTGTGATCATATTCTGAAAATAATTCTAGCTGCACGCGCGCTAGTTCGCCATTGCAATCATTGCAACTGATGATTACTTGAAGTTCTTAAGACAAAATTCAAAGCGAGGCTATGTGTTGCGTAATATTCCCCAAAGGAATAAAAGGAGTGAATATAACATGACTGTCGCCGTGAAAGCACTGGTGATTACTCGAATTTATCAATTGCAAAGGGCAGATCCGCATTCAGTTTGTGGCGAAGGGTGCTTGCAAGATGATATACTCTCAAGCTCTGCAGGTGCACTTTATTGGCCTCTAAACCGCGGAAAGGAAGAGAATCAACGTTGTGCTCACAAGTTATGTTTAGGCTCCAAGCCTAATTTTTGTTGAAAGACATTCGTTTTTGTGTTTCGTCAAGTCAATAAGAGAAACGTGAAATGGAATACAATAGTGTTTACAGTAAGCGAAAATATTATAGCGTGGCGCTACGTACGTCAGTTTCTTCACTATACTTATTCATATAATGACTCCTCACGGTAAGGTTTTATATGAAGAGTTGTCCAAAAAGTGATCCGATCCGCATCATTTTCAATAGCATTCGTTCTTGAGCCAAAACATGTCGATGTACCAAATTCCATGGAAATATTTCAAAAATTGTGACCTGTAGGTTGAACACAAGAAAACTAGACAGACAGACAGGCCAGCGGACAGATGGAACAGCAGACGGAAAGTCGACCAGACAAGCTTAAACCGATTCAGAAAGTGCTTCTAATGTGATCTGTATAATAAAAGGTGTGTATCTCAAGCGCTTCTGCATGTTGTATACATCGGCCAAAACTGTACCGTACATAGCGCGGATTTGCGTGTTCTAAGGCAAAAATAAAAGTTGTGCTAGACCATGTGGTGTAGGATATTCAATAGTTGGTTTAGCCTGACTATTATATTTTTACTTGTTTTTTATTCAATGTGGTTCGCTATTAAACCAATTTTTTCGATAAATTGATGTTTTTGGATGGTTTGAGATATGAACGTGTGCTGCATAATTGCCTGAGGAAATCCATTGGGAAAATTAGATTTCACCTCCATTCTTGCAATAAAGAACTGTCTAGCAAGGAGGTGGAGACGTGCATAGCTAAATTGGCTGGCAATTTGAAATTAATCAAGTACGCATATATTCCATCGGTTATCTCTGATGTTCATTTTTCCACGTCACAAGAACATAGACAAATCTAGTACATCTTCAATCGCTTCTATAAGCACGAAACGACTTCGTTTCGAACAAATCTTTAAGATTTATTATTGCATTGTTTAGACTCCCACACAAGAAACAAAAGGCCCTAATATTATGGGGAGCATGCACTAACTCATAAATAAGCAGAAATTTACATAATAACGCGCTGCTTAACGAAAAAACGCATTTTAAAAACATATATATTTTGTGCGCATATTTGTTTATGACAAAGGGATTCTTTTTAAAAAAAATCAAAAAAGAAGGGAAATAACTTGTTTGCCACTTCATATACTTAAACTATGATTGTGTTCGTTTCTTTTGTTTCTGCTTCTTTTTTTTTCGAAAATTCAAACGTCTTTTCGTCTCATTTTACATATTCCAGACACATGCATTTATATATTTAAAGACTTTATTATCCCCAAGCGCTTTGGCTCATTTATATGACACGCGTTGTTGTCTTTTATGCATATTTACATATTTCCTTCCAATATGATAGGATTTTCAAGTCAATTCCAAAGGTCGCGTGTCCGCGAACAACAATCATTTTCATCTCACTTCTCAGTTTATAATACACTTTAAGACCTTGTTGTCCGGACGTTATTTATTTATTTATTTATTTTTTTTTTCGTCTCTTGTTAATCTATTGTCAACTTGAGTTCATTTTCATTTTGTTCGTAGTCACGTGTTCTCGACACTCTAATGTCTGTTTCCAATGTGGGATATGATTGCGGTAATGTTTCGCAATCGTAGCACTTGAAGCATTTTCCCTGCTCACCAAACTGTAACCAATTTTCTCATTCGGGTGTTAATGACTTGTGGATAAATGCACATTGCAATGCTGCTTTTTATACCATATTCACCATAACAACAAAAAATCTGACCCTATCGAAGAAAAAATTACTCTTTTTGCACCTCTTACTTGACATATGAAATTAACGAAATATTCGAAAAAGTTGAGTTAAGTTTGAAGATTTGAACAAAGTTTTATGAGTCAGCACCAGTGCACCAACACTTTCTCCTTTGCTTGCAAAGAGATTACCTGAACTTTTGCATGATGACACGCAAATGCCAATGTATTCTCCAAGGGTTGGAAGTATATGAACTTTTGCTATCGTTGACAACATCAGCAAAACATACTATATTTTCCTGAGCTTACGAAAAACAACACAGTCACATGTACATGTGCTTCCTTATCAATTTCGGGCTTTGGAATTATCAAAAACCTAATAACTTGACTCATTGCATGTGCTTACGTATGCTTTATACCTTAATAGAAAATCATAGCAGAAAACCCTCTTTTCACATGGCAATAAAAAGCATCAAATGGCCATTGATGATGGGCGTCGCGAAAGAACTGCTTTTTTGTATTTTTTTGAATAATCTACTCTTTGTAGTTTTCATCCACTTTAATCTAAGATCAAACTTGGATGGGTGTTAGCCTTCCGCGCTAGAAAAAGGCACTTATAAAACGAGAACACCAAAGCCGCCATGTCTATGGGGGGTTCTGCCTGTAAGTTTTTAAATAAGTCGAAGTTCGTCCTATTAAAAAACAACTTTGGCTGAAGTTAGATGGGTTGGGTCAATTGACGACGAGGTTTGACGACTTTACTGAAGCATATTGATACCTTAAGTGGAACGAATGATGAGCAGCGAATAACTTAGTGAAGATTAAGTGCAATTCCCCGTTGGAAAAGGCCCAACCCGCAGAGGGATTCGTTAAATCTGTCAGAAAATCCAATTACGATCAGGAAGACTGTTTCATCGTTAGGACGCCAAGAAGGGTTGAAGTCACCAAGCATAATTAATACTCCCAATGGCTTCATGCTATATATATACTTCAGGGATAAGAGAGGCTTGGTTTTTGTAAGAACTTGTCATGAAAACGTTTTTTTTGTGCGACCACCGCGTGAGCAATAAGTACAACGTTCAAAGAAGATGAGAATTGAAAATGGCAAGACCAGAAGACAGAGGACACAACTTTAAGTACGCCGATCTTATCTAATCTGTCATTTCTCAGCACGTGGTAGGAGGAAAGAACTCATAGTTGTGTGTTCCAGGCTTCAACCAAGATTCAGTAAATGCTACCACTGAAAAACCGCGACTTAAGCAACTAAGAGAAGAGTGCTGCTTCATGGAGCATAGGGCTGTAACATATTGATAAATGACAGAGAAATGATTGTTTAGTTTTATGAAGCTGTAGCATAATCATTGAGTTTGAGGAGTCGCGCGTAGCAGGATCATTGGCTGGGTCGCCCCTCGAACCACCTCTTATCCTTGAGATAAACTTTTTGATTAAGTTGCAATCTGGCCAAAATGCCTTATCTAGGACTGCAACAGGTTATTCAGTGAGCAATAGAATTTGCAGAGCAACGTCACCTTGAACAGTTCGTTACCGACTAATTCAGATTCTTTATCTATTGCTTTCTTGTTCTAAAGCCAGAGCGACTCTAAAGAGCTCAACAAACAATCGATTTCACTTCATATTGCTATCTACTACCATGAGAATAACAGCAATGATTACATAAACGATCAAGTTCCTTTGGTTAAGCAATAGATTGCTCTTTAGTTCACACACCGACACAACACCGCCCTCTGTAAACTTTACCATTGGGTTACCTTTGCATTTTCAATTTGAGTTCAATGGCTTTCGAAAGGTGTTGTAATCGAAGTTCTATGCGAAATCTGGAAAAAAACTTTTATCTAGACTTGTATGTGTAAGAGTTCAAAGAGCTAACCAAGCTCTGCATTGGGTGGCAGTTATTTTAATCTGTGATTACTTGTCTTTGCTTTTAACAAGGTATCAAAGCGATACGGGGAAAGGTTTTTCTTCTTCGTAAATACAGTCGATCTCCCTCGCTTGCTGGCATCTTTATGGCAAAAAAAAGAAATGTTTGTGCTTCAGTAAGTCGCCAAAAGTAAACATAAGCGAAAGAAATTCTGTAATAAATATTTTGATGACTTGAAGTTAAGCTGAAAAGTAAACTAATCAAAAAGTTCTTCCAAGCAAATGAACAGATGACAATAAACAAATATGTGATGTGGTGGTGGTGGTGGCAGTGGTGGTGGTTTCAACATTGTTTACAAACTTTTTAAAAGAAGTATTTAAGAGTTTGAAGAGAGAAGATAAATGATGACATTACCAGCCAAGATATCAAAAACGTGATCAAAAGAAAAAAAAAAATGGAAAAATAACATAAAAGGAAAACTTTTCCTAATACTGATACGATTGAAGGCAGCAAAACAATACTCATTACGTATATTTTTGGTTCTGTTTACACACTTGCACATGGCTACGCACAACAACAAGAACAACAAAAACAAAAAAAAAAAAACACAATCACCAGTAAATGTAGAAACTGGGATTTTTTTAATCTGTAAGTAGATTTGTTGTTTTCCTTTGGGTTGTAAAAGAAGAGAAAAAAAAGAAGAAGAACGAAAGCAAACAAGTCGTACATCAGCATCAATTGCCGTTTTAACTGGACGAAATGGGGTAAAAATCGAAATGAAATCAACGGCACGGCACGGCACATACATGCGCGCAATAACAGGAACGCATTTTAAAAATATTGGAAAGAAACAAGACACGCTTTCATGACAGAAGTATATCAAATTTTATTAAGAGACCACTTGCCGGCAAATGTATGCCCCGTAAGGTATTTATTTACTCAAGTATTCCCAGTGGGTATTGAAAAGTCAAGAACTCTTTTTGTACACACGCTTTCATGTTCATGTTCATATCAAAGTGCGCACTCACATACTCGCGAACCACGTCATTCGCTATCCAGCTGTGAATATTTTAAAATGAAGGGAATTTTCTATAGATTTGTAATCAAAGTCAGTTACAAAAGGATTTCCTTAACTATTCCTAAAAGCAGAACAGAAAAAAAATTATGTAAACAATAGTAAATTAGATTAATGAAAAACAGCAAAGGAAAAAAAAGAAGAAAATTAAAAAAAAAAAAAAAAAAAAAACATAAAAGAATTTTAATGTAAAAGGGCGTACATTAGATGTCGGCGCCTTTACGTTAACCATACGTAAGAGAGCTCTGTATAGTCAGCAAAAAAAGGTATCTCAGCCACATCCTAAATGTATTATTTTAACCACTACCGGAGATTAGTATTATGCAACGTTTTCTTATTCCATTCATAATTCCCGGGAATACTTGTTATAGCAAAGATTTTGTAAAACATGTAAAGCATCAATCAGAGCTGACACCTCTACTAGTTTAATATGATTGATCGATCGCCTTCATCAGAATGCCAGAAGCGTTGTATATAGAAAACTGAAATTTCGCTCATGTGTTTTTGAATCAATTCCCCTAAGGACGTTATAAAAGGCGGCAGTCCGCTTAGAAGATTCTCTCCAGAATACCTACAAAAACTAAAATTATTTCGGGGAATAATCCGGAACATAAATAGCGCCCTTGTGGGTCGGTAGGGTGAATAAGGGTGAATATCCCAAAGTCTAAATCGCAGTAAATTATGCCAAAGTTGTTTTGTCGGGCAGTGTCGGAAACCAGTGGATGAGCAAACTCCCAAGCTTGATTTCTTATATTGCATTGTAATGGTAAGTGAACTTTATGCCCTACACTTTGCAGGTCTCCTTGAAAATATTTGTACTGCTGTTAAAAGCAAGAACAAGACCAATTAATCGCAGAGAGCCCTGATGATCTTTCGGAAAGCAGATATATATATTTTTTTGGTTCCTGACACATTAAATTTCTAGTGAAGAGTAGAAGCAGATTTTCAAACAGTATTTTAGTTATACTATCAGATTTAATGGGTCTGCTCAAATGAAGCTGAATTTTTTGTATTAAATTAGTTTCGGAAATTTGTTTACTGTAGAAAAAAAAAATTTTTAAATTACACTTTACCACTGTAATCTTTATTACAGTTCGTATATTTCTCATATCTCTGTGTCGCTGCTTGCTATAAAACTTTCTCAATAATGAGTACGCGAACCTATTAAACCTAAGGAAAGCTATTACTTTCATTAATTTGTTTTATTTGTTTTCCTTCAAATGTTTACTTATTCTTTTCAAGTGCTTGAAGCCATAGCCTGACCATATCAAATGCTTTCCATCACACACTTTACGCGTTAATGGTGCAAATGGCTAAGCAGTCCAGGACTAAAGTATGCTTGTAGTGTCATTGTGTTGGGAACGCTCAAAAATAGACAGCATATACAGCTAAATAAGTTTATTGGATGTAGTTTTCTATTTGTCTGTTAGACCATTGAGGGTATTCTTAGAAACTCAAGGCAAGTCTTAAAACTTAAACTAATCTTAGCACCCATGAGCACTGAATGCAACAGATCAAGGACAAGGGAAAATAAGTTAAACCTACCCATGAGCCAAATACGCAATCCTCGCAACAAGGCGAACAGAAAGGCAAAATGCCACAATCCGAACAGGAAGTAAGAAACAAGCAAAGCGATATACTGAGAAAGATAGAAGATTCATAGTCGCCAAGATGCTACAAAATTAGTTCTATCTTGATTTTTTTAATGACCCCGGTCAGTTTGAAAAAAGGCTTGCACTTAGCGAATCACTTGAGTCATTTTGTTGCTGGTTTCTTAGGTTGTAGGCATCCAATAGTCTCTTTAAATTGACCGTAACTCCAGTTCCAGTTTGTTTTCATTTCTTTTGCAGCTTTTGCTTTGAGATATGGAGCTCGGTAATGTCCAATGCTTGAGAGAAGTATATGACATTGGTGCAGTTTTAATACAAATGCGTATGAGACATAGATGATAGAAAAGTCATAGCGATTCTTGCGAATTTTTTAAGCGAACATGTGTTTAACTCATTGGTCTCAGTTCTCCAAACTATTCCTTTCGCCTTGCTTCCTACAATTGATACCATGCGCTATATAGCTTCGGGTACATCCAACACCAAGGTTTTTAGTTTCATCTTTAACGTATCGTTATGATTTTTCTTTGGCTGACTTAACAGAAATTTCCCGGTACAGAATCAGATCAGAAATTGTTTATTCACCAATCCATTTAATTTGCTTGCCATTAAAACTCAATCAAAACACTTAGTTTCGCATTTTAAAGTAAAGAAACAGCAGTGAGTTGTCGAATGTGAAGCGATCACAAATCCGATTCAAGCGACTTTACCTTTTTACAAATAAGTTAAAATTTCAAACTTACGTTTTAACGTTTCCGACAACCTAATAGTAGAAGTCTTTTGTGAAGGGTGAAACGTTAGAACGAACCGAAATAAGGCCGCAAAAGAGTAATCAAGCATACAGTTAAGGGCGTGAGTAATCGAACAGATGTAGATAATGGACAATGTTTTGCGTACGATATCGAATGTTTAATGATAATGAAAACAAATTAACCTATGCTTTTATGCGAAACATTCTCATATTTTTCAAATTTCATTAATGGCAACGAAAATCATTTATTTATATAAACAATACTCGATTTTGTAAATATAAGAACATATTAACGTTGGTGGCGATGAGGGAGGGAATTGTTGAAAGAAGGTTTTGTTTTTTTCTCTTTTTACTAAACAGCAAAAGGAGAACCGATAGAAGTGTGTATGTAAATAAATGATTACTTCATCGTAACTATTGGCAACATGGCGATAGCAGGTCGAAAGAACTTATATTGGTTTGGCAGCGATTCACCCACTGACCCGTTGTCTCACTTCTTCAACTTTGCGAAACCAGGTGCCAGCCAAATCATGCTGGATTGAACTGAACAAGTAGTAATCAGGAGGCACCATGTCTGATGAATACGGTGGATGTGGGAGAACTTCCCATTCGCGGTGCAACAGTGTATCCTGGAGAACTCTTGCACAAAGTGATCAAAAGATGGCATCTTCAGGCAATTCGTGTCGTCGCTTTTAAGTCATTGAAACCGACTATTGGGATGCGATCGAGCACCATCACCATAGAGCTCTGAATGTGTTTTTGTGGGGTTCGACAGCATGTCTGTTAAAATAAACAATAAAAGTAATGAATATGGAAGAAGAAGAATTTTGAGCGACCCATGATTAGCGAAAACTATTACTTTACGTAGAGAAAGGTCGAAAAGGTCATCGAACTTAATCGTTGTGTACCGATATTTTCCATTTGTTTATCTGCAGTAGTCGCTGGTCAAAATTTTTGCGACCCTCTAATGAATTACATACATAGGTAGATTTTTAAGCAAAAGGTTGTACAAAAGTTTGATAGAGTGAAACAAATTGTAATACGAAAGCAAAAATATTGTGATTGATTTTAACGACCAATCCCATCGAATACAAAAAATAAACTTTCCTTTTTGCTAAGCAAAACTTTTGCTAAGCATTTTTTTCTTTTTCTATTTTTATTTATTTATTTACTTGTTTTTGTTATTTCATAGATTTAAAGCTAATTCTTCTTTTTTATAAGCGATAAAACAAATTGTAAATACTCTGTGAAACCACATGCATATTTTATAGGTGATGTAAGCCTTAAGAACTTAATGCCTGTTAGCGTTTTCTCTTAAGACGAACCACAAACATAAAGCTTGAAAAAATGAATAAAAAGTACGATTTCGAAGGGTCGAGGAGTGAAGGTGATTTGAATCTTAGGCATATGAGCAGAAAAGCAGATTAAAAGTTGACAAAGCCGATTATAAAATACCTTACATCAGGTCCTCTAATGCACTACTTCATCAGTCTTTGCCATAATATATCAAAAATTATAATTGGCATATAAGAGCTTACTTTGAATAGGAAGCACAGGAAGAACATAGGTTGTCTATAATCCCGATTTATCAAAGTAAATATTTTGTATTAAATCGCTGTCTTGTACTAGCTTTCATTATGAAATACTGAAAGTATATAGTGAATTTAGATAAAATTTCGAACTTTTCTTGCTACCTCAAATATTAATACCAATATTATTACCAATCTAATCTAATTTAATGTAATTATTGTAATATTGGCCTTCGCTATACATATACCCAAAAGAAGAAATGTTGTGATGTGCCTGGTGTGGGGATGGGCGGGTGATTGCCTTAGGCTCCTACGTGCATATGATATGCAAATTCTTCCAAGTGCCATTCGTTAAAACGTTCTCTTTACCGTCGCTCGAAAGTAATCGGTTCAGTTTCAAGACCTTCAATTGCGATCAAGACAGGATTTGCTGATGCCATTTTCACAGCTGGCTGGTGTTACAGATATTTTGAGTGCATCGATGAAGCGCTTCAATATTCCCGATTTTCTACAATATTGAAAGAAACACGGTCCGTAAGACGGGTGAGTATATGATCGACTCTCCCTCAGATTTTCTCTTTGCACTTCTTGTTATATTTCTATGGGTTTTAAAATAAAATTTTTTGTTTTTCAGAAGTTCGCCCTGAACTCTACTTGAAAAGAAGGAAAAATCATAAAGAAATCAGTTACGAATTCTTTTCATAGACTCTGTAGATATAAATATTATTCAGAGGATGTCCTATATTCGCCTAGCACGCTGACGGAAATAAGGAAAGAGAAAAAAATAGGATTACAGTGGCCGCAGCGTAGTGAGAGTGTGCCCAATCGGTAAATGTTACGCCGCGACAGACTGGACACTCACTAAAGCTACCACCAAAGTAAAGTCGACCACACTTGATATATGCAGAATTTAATCAATATATCTTATCGTATCTATCTACATATACATCTCTATAAATATATGTATATGCAAATCAATTTGTTTATAAAACATTGTTATTTGAAACGTTCACGATTTATAATTGGCTTTGAATAAAGAATTTGATTACAACGACAAGAGTTGTGTGAAAAAACAAAAACTTATTAGCAAAAAAAACTAAATAAATAAAATAAATAAAAACATCCGATCATTACTTATTAAGAGAGCGATACACAATTAACAATATTTTTTTTGAAAATGTTCGATTTTGAACAATTTTTTTTGTTCGGCACTATCGCTTGTTGAGGGTATGCCGTGCTTGAAATATCGAACAATTTTGAACAAAAGACAGCTCTTAGAGGATATATAAAAATTTTTACATATATTCTTAAATCGATGTCAGTTTTAATCTTGGTTTACATCAGGTTGCGCAGCGACCGTTTCTCCGTCTTTTCATTTGTCTGCGGATTGCTCTAATTTTGATCATTTTTAATGACGTTCGTCCTAAAACCAAAACAGGTCAGTGCAGAAAATTGCCTCTACGCCTAATGGTTGAACACAAAAAAACAAAACGGACAGACGGACATATAGTCTTAAATAAAGTACTTCTAAAGCAATTGGTATAATAAAATGTGGGGAAATCTTAAGTCCTTCCGGCTGCTGTGTACGTCTCAGTAAACTTAATATACCCTTGCATCATAAGTGGTGTAGGGTAGAACGCCTAAAAAGAACTACATTTTTGTACTTTACAATATTAGATAACCTTTGCTGATTTCTCCCATTTTTGCGAAGCAGACGTGGACTTGTTGCATTTCGCGAGTAACGAACACACATGTGAGAACGTATACCATAAATATTGCACAAAACTGAACAGAAGGATAATTGGATTCCAAATTTGATACTGGCCAACACCAGAATATAACGACTTTATGGACTCTCGCCAGGTTCCTTCGGGATGCTGCAAACACTTGGACAAAGTGAATATAATCTCATTTTTCGATGATGGACCTAAAAATTTAATCTATTGCTAGCTCTAGTCGGGGTTGGATGTGAAACTTCAGAATCAGGGATAAGGAGAGATATAAGGCGCCTAGAAATTACTTGATTCTCGTCAATTTAGGACTTATCTTGAGCCCATATCACTATACTTTAGAAATATCAGTCCCAGTGGAGAAGCAAAGGGATGCAATTTGAAGATAAAAGTCAAGTGTTTTCACTTGGATGAATATGTGTGTAATGAATCTTTTAACTCAACGACTTCATATTCCAAATTGGAACGATCTTAAAGCTCTCAACGCTTTTGATTGTCGCTTCATCTGCCATCCGTCCTTGGAAGTCTCAGAAATGCGTAAAAAGAGATAAAACGGGAATGCTCGAAGTAATTCGTTCAAAATCCCTCCCATCAGGGATGAAAATTTAAAATCTACGCAAATTTTAATATGTGTTTTTTGACTCGTAATCCCAAGGAATATAAATAAA
>CCAG010016131.1:0-45449 GCA_001077435.1 Glossina morsitans morsitans | reverse complement strand
TCTCAATCTCAATATTATTATTATTATTATTATTATTATTATTATTATTATTATTATTATTATTATTATTTATTATTATTATTATTATTATTATTATTATTATTATTATTATTATTATTATTATTATTATTATTATTATTATTATTATTATTATTATTATTATTATTATTATTATTATTATTATTATTATTATTATTATTATTATTATTATTATTATTATTATTATTATTAACACTTTTGACGCATTCTTTAAGATTGAGAGATTATGGCTTGTAGATTGCCCACTAAGAAGAGAGTTCTTTGTTGCTTGTTATATTTTTCGTTCATGCAGCTTTCTAAACTGCGGTCTCCGTGTGACTATGAGATGAGAGTCGTTCAACATCGATCTCAGGTAACTTCAATTCGTCGGGTATATTGTCAGCGTATTCCATTGAAGAGGTCTCTGACAAGCGCTTGCTAAGCGAGGTCTGCTTACGTAAGACCTCAGCTAGAGAGGTGTTAGCATGATCGCTGTAACGAGCATCTAGTCCCTGCCGGAATGCGTTTACAACGCGTATCTAAATGTCAATAAGGTACAAAACATGTATAAAAAATTAAACAAAAATTCACTTGAAGAATTTGTAAGAAAACAGTTTTTAATAAGTTCTTTAATCTTTTATCTATAATAATTTATCTCTAGTGTTTTCATTTGTTTTGTCGAAAATTACTGGCTTAGTAAATCTCATAAACAACATAAAACAACCCTGAACAGCGAAAATAATACAGGTTGAAATTTCTGTTAAACGGATATTACGGGAGCTAAAAGTTTCTCTGTTTATAAAGAGAACACTATGAAAGAAGAAAATATTTCACACTGATTTTTTAAGATCGAGAAAATAACAGAAAGATTCCTTAAGGTGGATCTTAAGCACGATTTGTACAAAGAAATAGGTGAGAAATAAAAGACGTACTTGTACTTTTCAATGTTTGATTTAGCCAAAATCCACATGAGAAGCTCGTACCATTAAAGAAGATAATTATAACATAACAAGTCAAAAATTCATGATAAAGTTTTATCTTCCACGATTCCTAAGGTACACTTTTTTCTGAGCTTAAAAGTGAATTCACGGTCTGAATAATAATTTTTATATCCTATCTGGCTAGCAATTATTTACATGCAGATTAAAAAGCTTAAGCGAACAAATATTGTTCTCGAAATCGATTTCAGTGTGTTTACTATGACAATTTTTGCCCATGCCCTACTAAGGTTTTTTAAGATCTTAAATCTCCTTCTGCGTATAATGTATATTGGACTCGTTAAGTCGTAAAAATATCTTTTTATTACACATTATTGAACAAAACGTTCAATGTGTAACAACTTGCTGTTATATTTTATTGTTTCGCTCTCTAATCCCAGCACGAATCTATTGAAAACACTAGTTACACAGTAAGATACCCGACAGAACGAAAAAGCACAGAGGAAGAATTATAATACAACATTAAATATATATCAATTTGAACAACAACAATAACAGCAACATTTGTGTTTTAAAAATAAACTAAAACAATAATATCAATAACAACAAAAATAACACTTTCAATTTTCGCATTCACATATAAACATTTCCGCATATAACGCATATTTTGTGTATGTATAGAGCAATTAATTAATTACATTTATCAATGCATACATTTAGTTGGATTACCATGAAAAAATAAAAATTTGCAAGTGAACAAACAAAAAAGCAGAATAATTTTGAGACGTGAATACAAATCGTCTTAATATAAATGGCTTAAAAAGCAAAAATATTTGCGAATATAGAGAAATATATGAAAAACTTAATTGTTTTATGTATTGTAGGGATAATTCCAGATGATCACTAAAATTCTAACCATGTCGCCCACTTTTATTTGTGGATATATAAATCCCTTTAACATATATCAAGTATTCTATTAAATATGGGATTGCAAATGTGCTCAAAGATGCAGACATATTTCTAATATAACTCAAATAAAGGAATTAGTATATTCTCAATAGTTGATAGTGGGCTTAAAACAAGAAAACGAACATTAGACAAATACATGCAAAAATTTATTATTAACATTAAGATAGCATTGGCTCTACAAAGCGGTGAATAACTGAAATTAGTGTTCTATAAACTGTTTATAAAAAATATGGTTATTTGTGTTGTTTAGCTTAACTGTATTAAGTAAATTACCTATGTTAGCTATTGGCTTAAAGCGATCTAAGAATAATTTCCAGTTCTTTGTTTTTCTTTTCACTTATTATATATAAAAAACTGCTCACTAATTTCAACAGCACAGTCGCACATTTGCTTCTTACAGGCTTTTATAAATATCCATGTAACTCTTTCTCACGTCCTTTATTTTAAAAACTTAAATTTTTTTTACCGCGGTTTACCCCGGCGAACCCTTAAAAGCTCTATAGAAATAAAATTACGCAAACTACTGCTACAAGGCAATCTGTCTTTCGCTATCGTTGAAATTATAAGCATATTAAGGTACCGAATACGAAAAGCTGCGAAACGGAAAAGCGCGTATTAAGTATTTTCTGATGCCTTTTGATTACAATGTATAACTACGTGGTAAAAACATTGCATACTGTAGTAAAACATTAATGTAATATATGGACAAAAAAAATTTGTGATCGTATCTACATTGGCGCTGAGGTTGAAATACATGAATACGTTCAAGGGATCCAAAAAATAGAGTTATTTTCTACTTTTATTAAAAACTAAAATATTTTTGCATTTAGTTTTAAAGTCCAAAAAAAAACTTCAATTTCTTTAACAACATGATGGAAGTATAACAATTCCCGCAAAGCAATCCTTTTTTTTATAGCTATCCTTACAGTACTGCTACAGATCACAATTCTGCAAAGAACGATCCAAAATCTGAAAATTATAGATGCTTTGAGCTATCTTGGCTTATTTTTCTGTCCGTTTGTCTGTGAATTTCTCCCGAAAATATAACAAGGAATTTATATACTTTAAATTCAATTTGCTACAATCGATAAATGAAAATTTATGTTAGGCGAACTGATGTAGAATATTTTATAGGCGGCCTTGCCTAACTATATTAGTCTTTATTGTGTTCGTTTGGCTTGCTTTCTCTGTGAATTCGGATGTTTTAATTTTATTTTCTCATTTCTTGGCTGAAATTGTGGCCAATACATAAACTCATATGCGAGGCATACGTTACTTAATTAAATAGAGTAAAGTAATAGTAAATATATATACTCCCAATTTTTAATTACATTAGATATTTATGACGTTAATTACCTTCTAAATTATTATTTTGATCAAATTCAATTACAAATTAGTTCTCAAGCTTTTAGAAAAAACGCAAAAAAACTTTTTTGTTTTTAAAACAATACAAACATTCTCTATTCTTAAACTGTTTAGCCGGCAAAGAACGGAAGTTACACGGAATATTTCCTAGTTACATTAGGATGCTCCCGAGGCTAAAATATTTAATAAGGCAAACTGTCTTTCCAAGGGGATGGAGCTAATCGTTTTGCTAATATCAGGTTATTTGCTATGGGGAGAAATCTAGGAGCAAAAATCTTTATGTTTATTCAGATTACATTGTTGGAAACACAATACAATAATCCCAATTTTTTTCAATCTTTTAAACACAATAACTAACAACTAAGAACACAGTAGTGGGACAAAGCCCACCATTAAATACCCTATATCATTTCATTTAACGCAGTTATTCATTAATAGCTTTCGTCCTTGGTCTAAAAGGCGTCGGTGTATCAATTTTCAAGAAAATAAGACGAGCAAGTGGACAGACGGACAGGCAAGCTCAAATCGGTATAGTAAGCAGTGGGTCAAGGTCTTTATATGTTGCGTATATCCACCTACATTTAATATCTCCTCGTGCCGAAAACAGTATAGGGTATATAACAAGGAACGGTTTACGAGCATGCAGCAGGCGACCACATTGAAATTCGCCGATTCTGCGAAGAAAAAATATAAAAGTATAATAAAAGAGTAAAAAAGCTGCATTTGTTTTGGCGTTACAATTTTTTCTTTTAATAAGAATATAATGAGAGCTTCCTCATCTCCAAGAGTATATTCAGAATTTAAGGAATCATATTCTTGTCAGCGGGTAATCCCGATTTCACATGTGCTATGGGAGACTTAAAGTAAGCGCACATGTGCAAAGTCTTAGTTGTATTGATGGACGCTTCATGGATATACCTGGATTGTGCAAACAGAAAAATCAAATCAATACATATTTAAGTGTTAGATATAAGATATTTCCACCAATTTCCCACACCCCACCAAAACCGCTCACCTCTTACTATGACTGCAATTATTGGCACCTTAATACATTAGGAACTTTCAGGTCAACGCCAAGGAAAATAGAACTAGTTTAGACATACAACAAGTAAAAACACTATATTCGATTGGGGTCGAATCTTTTGTCATATGTTGTATTTTTCCGAGAATCTTAAACATTTATAACTTCAAATATAAAAAAAAATTTATAAAGCCGGTCTAGGTTTTTTTAATTTCGTATTAGGATTATTTTGAAAACTCTACGATTAAATACATAAACGCGAAAAATCTAATAAGAAATGTATGTTTCTCTTAGGAAATCTATTTAAAGAAAAAGCATTCAAACTTATTAACATCCGCTGTTGGAACGAACAATGTCTTCAATAAACTGTGAGAGTTATATCTTATGTTTTATGCACGCGTGAATATATATGCGTCATATTTGATAGATAATAATATATATATATAGGTATGTATGCATTAGTATGTAATATGTATAATTGTGTTTTCATATAGCACGGCAACACTTAGTTGGTAATTTTAAAAATTGAAAATATGTTAAATGCCGCAATTTAGTTACTCATTAAGTCAGCCGGGTTCATTTTTATACAAAGCAATAAATAAGCCCGTGTATCCACCTGAACAACACCTTTCACTTATCCAGATTTTTGCCCAAGTAGTGAATCCACTACTTTTCGATATTTTCTGAAGGTCAACTAACCTTTAGGATTTTGTGATGATTTTGGCGTAACTACCTCTTTTGGTCCAATGCGTTCAGCATCACCTCGTTTAAAATCAGCGAATCGCCGAGAAATTGGTGAAGAGATTTTATAACACTTTTCAAACAAATGCTGAGTGTGAACGGTATTTTCACACACTAAAAAACTATATTTAGCTAACAGAACCAATGAAAGCCACTATAACTGGTAAACAAACGCTTGAAGCAACATAGAATTTTGACAGTCGTCGAAGTATTCGAGCTGCTTGAAAATAATATGGATTCTTTGTTAGAGATGAGACCTTTCATTTCCACATTTCCACACATTTTTCTATTATGATTCATTTAAACACTACATATATTTGAAAGCTTGCTTTATAAGGTATAACGTGCAGCTATATAGCGTGTTAACTGTACAAATTTGAAATAAACCCATCCAAACTTTCAATGAATAAATCAAATGAAGCTCGAATATATAGCAATGCTATTTAAGACGTCAGGGTGAAACCATTTATTTTCAGGCCCAGAAATCTCTTATTTTGGTTGCTTAGGTTTCTTTACAGCTCCTAAAAATGTACTCTCAATAATGGCCAATTTGAATTAAAGGGAAATGGGCATATACAACTGAAATAAAGCAAAATATGATTATGTATTTGCTTGTACGAATATCATAAACAGCGCATCAAATCTTAGGCCGGAAAATATCATGAATTGAAATCTTGGTCTTTTTGCATTTTAGTTCTTCAACTGTTTCTCAAAGGGAAGCTCCTGCGCAAAACTTCAACTTTGTGACTAAATTTTTTGGTGGAAATTTTATATAAGACATATCCTTTGGTATTGCAAAGGGAATCGCAAAGTTAGTGCAGTTTGCTCCGGTTTTGTTCCAGCTTGGGAAAAAAAATATTTTAGAGATTTTAAATAAGAAAACCAGCACAGAAAAGCAACAATTTCAACCAATAGATTTATCATGTGAATGGGACCCGTTTTCCTCTGATGGTCGAATTTGTTCAACCGTATTGCAAAAAGCTTAAAAAATGTTCTTAAAAGACCCAATCGAAAATTACAAGCGCGATAAAAATATTAGAATAAAAAATTACCAGTCGTGCATATCGATGTCAACTTTTAGCTAGAGATATATTATTCTTACTTTCTAGATTAGTTTTGCTTCTAATTACCAAACATACTTGTATAGAACTTGTAAATCGATCGATATATAATTTCACAATAATTAGTCGTGCTTACAAGTAAGTGAACCAATTTTTTTTTTTTTCATATTACTTTCTATTCGCGGCAAGCAAAGAAGCAAACCAACAAGTAAACAAACAAACAAAAACAACATTACGTGCTTGCGTATATCTTTTAAAGATGATATGTACTTGCAAATAAGTTTCGCAGAAACAATCCAGCATAGAAAGTTTGTTCGACGTAAAATCGCATTGAAACATGAAATATAAATAAAAATCGCAAAAATGTATGTAAAAAAGACAAAAAAGTCTACTTTTGTATATTTATAAATTTTTTAATGATAGGCATTATTGCATATTTACAAGAATATATATGTAACTATATATTTGTGTATAAAATATATTAAAAAATTATTTTCACTAAAAAACTTGGAAAGAAAGTTATATAAAAGAAATAAAATTAAGAATTAAACGAATAAAGAAACTAATTATAAAAACCCAAA
Source organism: Glossina morsitans morsitans (assembly GCA_001077435.1). NCBI lineage: Eukaryota > Metazoa > Arthropoda > Insecta > Diptera > Glossinidae > Glossina > Glossina morsitans. The sequence continues at coordinate 38,755 of CCAG010016131.1, read as the reverse complement.
CCGCCTTAACTAAGTGCCTCACGAAATTAGGTTCGTCAAGTCAATAATTTTTTAGAAAGACGTTTAGAAGTTTTATTAGCACAAATGGCAGGATTCAGATCACACATTGTACGACGGCGACTTTATTCCTTCTACATCTACTCAAATTTTAGCTTCAAATTCATCGAATGGGTTTGCTGTAGAATAAGTTTGCTGTTAAATTTGAGATACTTCTGGATTCTTTTTAAATAAGAGAAATAGAAAAATTGATTTCCAAATACAATGTTTCAAAAGTATTGTGAAAGTTGTTTAAGGTAAAGGCTGATACTATTGAAATAATTCGAAAGCCAGAATGTGATGCAATAAATAAACCACAAATAAGGACCCTCAACTGAAGACGACAAGTAAAGTCTTAATCAGGAGAAAAAGTATGGGATATATTTTTTTTGCAACGCGTATGGGTTATATATATTAAGCCTTATTTTATACCAACGATCCTATTTAATATAAAGAAGTGAATACCCCCATTCTTCTAATTATTATTAATAATGTGCTATATATAGTATTATTATTATTATCACATAAAAACGTCATTTACTGGGTTAGAGGCATTGTAATTGCATAGTTAGCAGACCCATTGTTACCACTATCTGTTGTATAGGTGAAAGCAATTTTTTCCTCTACTCCTGTTGTCGCTTGATAGAAGATCCAAAGCTTACTTAAATATATATGACATGCAGGCGTTTCATAAGTAGAGGGGCATATACGTATATAGTTTGTTTAGGTTCGGCCATTTGTAGCTATGTTAATGACATATCAAATATTGGTCAATTCATTGTGTATAATACTTTGCATGAAATTCTCCTAAGCTCTATGTCTCTTTGATACTTCAATGTGAATTTCAATGGATTCACAAAGTATTTTTTCTCGTAACGGGTGAAAACATTGATTGGGTTTTCTATATTTGTTTGTATCTCTTTGATTGGGGACGATATAAAAATTAGGTAATTTATTAGATCTTTCTGGAAATGCCTACGATGTCATTGTTCTCAATTTATTAAAAACTTTTTGAAACGTGCGACGTGACCGCAAGATACATTTCCACTTGCAGTACTATAAGCAATTGTAAAATAACAAAAGCAAACGCGTTAAATACTGACGTGTGCACACCACGTTTGAACTTCTACTACTACCACCAAAACATCTATTTCAGAAACGCAAAATAAGCAAATACCTCTCAATTGTTATATTTGCTACACATCAATATTTTCTCTCTAAGCAATTTGGCAATAGTATAGACTTAAAACTGATCATATATTAGTGCTTAAATTTCGCACACTTGATCCCGTCTACAAGAAATACAAATGGAGAAGGGATGAAATTTTTCTTAGGTGCTGTCGCCATCAGTACAGACTCTACATGGCCTTCAAAGTGGATCTTTGATAGTTTATGCTCTTGTAGGCAAGCTAAAAAAGGAGTTTTGGAAAACTTTTTGGGATTGAAGAAAAGGTAATAGAAGAACAACAGTTGACGATTTTGCACAATTTTGTATTTTAATATTAAGAAAAAAAAATATTCCTGTAAATTTAAAAAAAATGGCAGCATTGGGGTCATTCTCGCGAGGCACGATTAATTTATGGGCCTCTGTGGCACGCAGTATAACTAGTCGAAGTCTGAATTTAGAAAAAAGAAAAAAATTATTTAATCCACATACCTATAGCTGGTGAAACATGTACAATTTTTTTGAAACTTTGATTTTTATGTCGCTATTAGAATGGAAAAGTTCTATTTACGAGTGAAAAAGGGCACTCCTTTTATTAATAAAAAAGGTTTCAATTGACTTATCAAAAATATGTAAAGTGTTCCACTAGAGAATGCTATTTTAAAGATATTGTAAGAAATGTCATAAAAGCAAGTAAACACATTATAGTCGGACAAGGCCAACTTTTAGATACTCTAAACCACTTCGCCTAATGTAGTTATTCACTCGCCTTGGTAATAATACACCAAACGCTCCACATTATTTTCAAGCAAAGGCATATTTTTTATGAAATCCCACATATTGGAGGAATCCTTAGAGACAGTGGTATACAAAAAATAGACCAACGTGGTCCAACTTCCTTATGGTTGATTTTTATGCCAATTTACTATTATGAACTAATTTTCACCATGAAATATTAAAAATTGTACCTTTTTACCGATATTCGTAGGAACGGTTATATGAGAAAAGGTTCAAAAAATTGGCTCAGACGAAGTTGATCATACCAATTTAGAATGTCTAAATACTATTACAAAGCGAGTTGCAATTTTTTCTATGTAACGGCTTTTCAAAATAGAACACTATATGCGAAGTAGTGCTAAAAGTAGACCGATCCAAACCATTTTCAACACCGTTCGTCCTTAAGTAAAAATACGTTAGTGTACCAAATTCATCAAAATATGTCAAACAATGCGACATGTAGCTTATACACAAATTTACATGGACAGAGATCAGACGAACATATAGGCTTAGATCGATTAACAAAATGAACCATGAAAATGATTCTAAGCCGATCGGCTTAACAAAGCCCTTAAGCCCTTCTTCGTGTTCCCTACGTCCACATAAACTTAATATACTTTTACCACTTGTGGTGTAGGATGTATATATTAAAATTTTTTAGTCATGATTACGTTTTCAAAAATTGTATTTCGAGAAAAAGTCATTTAAACTGTCAAGTGTCCGTATACCGCAATAAAATTATGTTTCGTAGATCAAATTTCTGACCATGTAAAAATTTTTCTCCGGCACAATTGTCTTTTTATTCCATTCTCGACCATTTAAGGAATTTTTTCAAAAGCAACCTTGTCCCTTAGTAAAAATTTATTTACTCTTGCTATTTTTTGTCACACACAACCCTATTTGATGATGCGCTTATGCTTGATGATATGGCAACATCTGAATCTGCGCTTTAGTTTTGTAGTGCCTTGATATTGGGTACAATTGCGCATTGCTTGTTATAAGTAACCAATTAATATATCTACTTTCTTACAATTATATATGTGTATATCTTTCTCTGGCCCACGAAGTCGGCAAGAATTACAAACGTTTTTCTGCGCAAATCGTAATCAGAGGAAGAGACGATTTTTGGTAAACTGTATAATAAATCCTTTCTTCTCCTTTCTTAAAAAAACATCCTTTTGGACTATTCGTATGTTGCGGTTGTACGCCAATAAACAAATGCTCAACAGAGATTAGGTCATCAAACACCATCCTCTAAACTTGCAGATCATGGAAATCATCGTTTTTCTACTGGGATAAATGCAAGATATATATTTCTAAGTATTACCTAAGTTACGCACAAAGAGAGTACAAATAAAAAAAATATTTATCTAATCCTGTACTCCCACCAAAAAGTACACTTAATTAATCCACGTATTTAAATAATCGTAAGTTCTTGTGTTGTTATGCAATAAGAACATCTATTTACAACTAGATTGCATTTAAAATAAACAAGGAGATGCATAAAAATAGAAGATGAAATTAAGGAGAACTTAAAAAGTTTATAGATTTTATCTTAATATTAACGAAGGAAAACATAAGTAGGTTCGAATTATTAAGGATTGCATAATTAATAATAACGATGTCCTTTAGATAAAAATGTAGTTCTATTGAAAAATCTTAAAAAGTCGATTTCGATTGCACTAAGTTTAAGTTTAAATTAATGGTAGAAAGAATAAATTCACATGAACACTTATTTATTTACATACTTATTTTGAAATATTACACATTTGCCTAATCCTATCTTAATATAAATGCAAAGAAATAAAAGAACATTAGAATTCATAATGTCTATGATGTACATAGCGAAGAAACAAGCAAACAAACGCGTCCCACTAATGACCCGTGTATTGGTAGATATTTACTCAGATGACAAAAATGAGCAATGCATAAATTGGAATCGTACCAGCATAAGTTTCCATACAAAATATATTCCATATAACGTTCCATTAAATAAAATATATACAATAAATTATTGCGCGTAGGCCAGCTAATAGAATCTCTACAGACTATGATCAAGACAACATTTCTTGAGTTTGTATATGTAAATTATTCCAACAAAACATAAACAGATGTGTCATGAAAAAAGAATTATTGGCAAAACCCTTAGAAATAGAATTTTTTAAACCATACTTTTTCGGACCAAAATTTATGTTAATAAGAAATTAGTTTGGCAGATGGTCCAACATTTTGTTCAAAGTTCAAATTACAAGATTATTATGTTTCCGTTATCAATAACAGTAGTAAAATTGCTAATTAGCTTGTTAGCTTAAAGTTGGCATAAAGTTTACAACTTTTCAATACTAAATAAACCATGAAAGGAAAACAAATCATAGTTTCTATCGACGTACTGTTTGTACATAGCGCATATCCACTTCAAAACACAAAATTGTTTATGCTTCTGCTTTGCGAACGTTTGAAGAAATGCGACGGCATATCAAGAAACAATTAACAGAATCTTTGTCTATAAAAATAATGAAAATGAAAGAACAAGATGTCAAATGGTTGCTAATTAACAGCGTTACTACTTTTATTGATAACAGAAACCCAAAAGTCCGTAACGACCCCCTAGACCATCTTGTCATTTAGTTGTCTCTGATTTCATTAGCATTAATTTTCGGTTTACTTACAACATCCCAAGATCTGGAATGACAGGAATTAAAATTGACTTATCTACCTATAGCTATGAAATTGTCTACGAAAAGTGTACCATAACACAAAAACATATACATTAACACATAGCAAATTCATTTCAAATTGCTTGAAGAAAGGAATCTCTAAAATATAAATTATATAGAAATATAACAGATTTTTGCAAAAGTATCCTGTGTCAAAAGAGGCTTCTGGATACATTTAAAAAAAATTGGTGGGAGTGATGGCACAAGAAGAACCTACATGGCTCCGGCGATCCGTTTAGCCCTTATTTTGGAAATGTTGGGGTCTAGAGGCTGTCAATGGCTGGCAGGTAGCGGAATTTACTTAAACGTTATACAGAGCACCATTTCTGTTGTTGTGTCAGAAATGATATAAGAAAAAAAGCTTTGCGCACAATGAATTCGGTAGAGTATTAAAGAGTGATTCTCTAGGAAATTTACTATTCCTGTTGGTAACTAACTTCGTGTTGTGCTTCTCTTATTCTTGTGACACGTTCTTGTACAATAAACGATGATGAAATATTCCTAATATGAAGAATGTTTCATAAACTGAAAAAGCAAACATAGCCGGAATGGAATGATGAGTTAATCTCACCATATGTTACACATATAAACATTTTATTAATAAGTCTTGGGACCACATGAAAATTATGGAAGTAAGCTTTTGTTTTTCTAAATCGAGGCACTTTATTTTGACGACGGTGTCGACGTTTTCCTTGAGGCTTCCCAATCGAGGCGAGTAAATGAGGAAATATAAACCGCTGCACTTTCAAATTTAATTGTATTTAAATAAAAAATATAAAGAATAAATCAGTTTTAATATGTTTTGTGAAAATTAAAAAGTTGGCTTTTTTTTATATAATACAAAACAACAATTAATTAATATATATAAAATATATTATATAAAATAAAAGTAAAATGACACGTATTACTCTAAGTTAAATTTCACAATTCAAAGTTTTCCTGAGAAATGAAAATATGAAATTCTATGGGTTGTAGGAAATAAATTCTCCTCATTTTATTTCGCCAAAAATTTTAATTTTAATAATTTTACGTTTGTATGACTTTGTTTTTGATTATATGATTGTAAACAAACAATAAATGGCAAACGTTAAGTTATTTTTTACAAGATTAATTTCGAATGACGAAAGCCGTACATAACTCTCAACCAAATGATTGCCAAGGTACGCCTTTCAAATAAGACCTAGTTAACTAAAAAAAGCATAATTAATACCTTGACATTTCGTAAGTAATCAAAGAAAGAAACTACGGGCACCTGAAGCACAAGTTTTGAAATAATAACAACAGCTGCGATTGGTCCTCTAGGAATGTCTAATCGATTACTCTACACCCTAACAGTGCATTGCGAGTTAATGAAATTTGTAATAGAAAATACTCTAAAGCAATCATGGAAACATTTGATGAATTTTGGAATTTTTAAAACCAGGCTATTGTGAAGCCTTAAATTGCAAAAGGGGCATCGAGTTTACTAATAAGCTAATGAATAATATGTGTAATATCAAAAAAATTTTTTCCGCTTTGTAACATCATCAAACATTAGGAGGAAGATCATGACTACTTAATGAATTTTTTCGATCGTTTTCAAATTTTGACCATTAGGATAAATGGATAATTTATTAGTGTGTTTAATATAAATTAACACAGCACACACTACCATACATTATATAAGTTGATATTTGACCGGCTAAACTATTTGCCGAACGATAACAGAATGATATATAGAAAACGAAATTTAAATGATTTTGCCAATGAATTAAACAGTTAAGAGACTAATTGATATGAAAATAGATGAAATAAGACGATAAGACGAAAATCCTGAAGATATGATTGATAAATTTATATGGAGAAACGGAGTAATCTCCAAGCTACATGACTTTCTAAATAAATTTTATAGTAACCAATTACAACCACACACTATAAGAAATGTGTAGAATAAATTTTGCACATAACCATAATTATATAAAATAATAAAAGTACAGCACAATTAATATCTACTAATAAAAAATAATGTTAAACACCAGTACCGTAAGTAAAGATTACATTAAGATCTACAACAGTATATTTTTTATGCAAAAAAAAAAAAACAATTTTTTTATCAGGTAATTTTTTGGCCACAAAGAGCATGTCCTCTGAGGCCACGTCGCTTCACCTGTTCGGAGATAAATGACGTGGCCGATTACAACAGATCCCTATCTAAATTCAATTACACCCAACTTCATTACTACGTTTACCTTAAATTATCACCCCGGAGCATATCGTATCATTATATCCTTAAGCACATATACTATATATACATCCCTTTTTCGTAAAACAGAAACAAAATTGAATAACGTAGCAACGTGAGTCTTTTTTTTTGCATACATTGGTTTATGGCATTTGTATTTAAAAATTACTTCATGTAAATGATCGCCTCTGAACTATTTTAAAATTTAATTCATGATCAATTTTTTCCCATTCCACCTTAATAAGTAATTATAATATTTCAGAATTGGCACAATAGCGACTTCCAAGAAGTGTCGATTGTACGAACAAATCAATGATTTTTAATGACTCACTGAAAAAAGTCCATTTAGGTCCTATCATATAATTCGGATGACCAGTTCACATCGGGCACAGTGGAGATTAGACGGTCCTTTTGTAGAACTTGATTGTCTCAGAAGACATTTCGCATGCTATGCTATTTTGTTGAAATCATACTTTGGCCAAATCAAAATTTTCGAAAAAAAACCTATACAAACACACGTAATGATCATGAAAAACACCAATTTGTTAGTTTAAGTAGATGGCGTGGTCTTAAATGAACACCATTACCTTCCGAAAAGAGAACCTTCTGGATTAGAAAAGCTAGAAACCAACAAGTAAAAGATTTGGCTGCAGCAGCTGTTCATAGTACGCAGGTGGTCTCTTCAGGAAAATGCACGAGACTTCATGGAGAACATTTTATGCGGGTAATGAATTTTGTTTCAAATTTACGGTGGGGTAACCATGAAGAAATCCGTGAGGCTGACGGTACTCTAAGTGCGAAAATTTTGATTGTTATTTATGATATGATTTAATGCGCGTAAGCCAAATAGATGCATTGTTAATATAATATAATTTATGTATACTGTGCAAATGTATAATTTTGCATGACCACTAGCCAAACGATATTGAGCATAAATTTCAATTTGAGTGGGAACCAAAACAACAAAAAAGAAAACAAGAAAACGCGATCGGTCTAATAGTTAAACAAGTAAGAAAATTTAATTCGGTAGGGGTCGAATCTTTTATACCCATCACCGTTTACCCTAATAAAAGACAAAAGAAGTAAAAGAACAAAATTCTCATGCGCTTTAATATGGAGTGGGCGCAACTGATTTCTTCTATCTTCAAAATAAAGGTTTTTGTCGTATAGGCATGTGGGCGTTGTAGGCGTGCCCTTTGAAAAGTTTAGGTCAATTCCATATTCTTTTGCAAATTTTTAAGCGATATCTTCATTTTCGCTAACATGAGTATGTTTACCACAAATACTACAAAGACAGATATGGTCAGGTGCATTCAAGAGTTGTAACTGGCCAAGAATTTGTATACTTTATGGGGTTTTTGAAGCTTGTTCCCGCGCGTTATAAAGGTATTTAAAAAGGTATTTAATTTTGATACAGTACAATACTGGGTAAGCGTGGTCAATTTTTTCCATTTTTGTGCACAAATGTCTACAGCATCGTCCACAGAATATGCGTTCAAATTTTTGTACATTTATCTGCTATAGTTTATGGGTAATGAGCAAAAAACCAATTTTTCATTCTCTTTGAACATAGAGGTATTCTGAGTTTACGTGGTTCTGTGAGCGTGTAATTTGACAGACTTCGTCAATTTTCATTACCAATCTGCGTGCAAGAATTTCCAATGTTTCTGCCAAATTTGAAGACGATAGCTTTACTTTTGCGGCCGGGAGATTGTTTACAAAAGACATTACGTAGACGGACATGCTTAAGTCTGTTTAGAATTTGATGCGGATCAAGATCATATACATTTGTGGCGTCTCTGATGTTTCCTTCAACAGTTCGATGCGAAGCATTTACGTAGTATGCGCAAGAGAACAAGATAACTTGTGGTTTGAACGATATAACGAACCATTGAATTTTGTGAGTGTGCGTACGTAAGAGTTTGGAAATTGTAACAACGTGGTTGCGTTTCTAGATTGATGAGCTGTTATATTAATGCACAACAACTCACCATTCTATGAAATTTTATTAATCAAAGCATATATAAAACATCGCTCTGGGTATTAGTGTTCCTAAAGGAAAATCCATACGGTTGTGAATCGTGTTCATATGCACTCGAGACCAAATTTGAAATGTACTCACGAAAAATTGTGACACAAAATTGGGATTTTGTAATAAGAGGCGATTCCAATGCCAAGCACGAGAATTAGTTTGGCACTGTTGGGGTTATAACTGGAATAAAATCACAACAATGACTCCGGTAACTATTTGACACACTAACTATCAAACTTATATTCCATCTACTTGAAGCTCTATGTCTTCTGTTTGGATTCAACTTTGACTAATATACCAACGCTTACTTTCAATTTACAAGCCTTGAATTTCATTTCGATTGTCACGATTTGATTATATTTTCTGTGAACGCAAAAGCATTCATAAAATCAAATTTTATAATGGACTGCAATAAGGCGGATTAGCCAATTTGACAATTCTTTTAATATCTTACAAAGCCATATTAAATTTATATCCAGAACCGAGAATGTATGCAAGTGCATTGATTGATTAACTAAGAACATGGTAAACCCACAGGTTCTAAAAGATCCGAAAAACCAACTTCCAGACATTCGATCTACACACTGAATTTAATTAACGTCAGAAAATAAATTAGAAGACAGTGGAGCCTGGAGAAGCCTGTCTTGACCATTTAAACGCACTTGATTACATATCTGTGATCAGGAAGTAAAATTTCTAATTTCGAACGAAAACTAAATGATTTGGATAAAGAAAGCAAACCATTTTGGAATATAAACAAATTTCTGCGTTCAAAACGTATTGTCATTTCTCCACTTACCTATCGAAGTAGTATGCTTTCTTTCTCAAACCATAAAACGATAAAGCACAATCTTTTGCAGAAAGGCATTTAGAATATCATAAGATCTTTCCTGACTTTGGCTCTCCTGCTAAAAATCGTATGGTCCCAGAAAGTCTCCAGGTTTGGATTACATCGAATATATAACTTTGAAAAATATTCCTCATAAAGATACCCGACTTTTTACTAGCATTATTAACTTATGTATTGAATACCAACAATTTCCAAATGTATGGAAATCGTTTAAATTTACCCCTGCTGTTACCCCTCGAGTCTTGCTGTGTGCCTTTATCTGATTTGACGATTCGGGATGTTTGAATTCCTTAAGTACTTGGGATAAAAAATTAATCTGCCGCATATCAACAACAAATACAGCATTTTCACACGCATAACAATCTATACACATTAATAACCAGAAATTCCACATTAATTGCTTTGAACAATGTAAAGACGTTTTTTAAAAAGAAAAAAAATAGCATGGTTATTACACTATATTTATTTCAGCTCTTATGGATATATATCATTTATTATATATATATATTATAAAATATATATATAGCAGCACTAACATGTATTGCAACGCGAATCAAAGATACTACGTCAGTGAAAAGTAAAATCTTTCTCTTCATTTGGAATTTGAACTCTCGGCGTTTTCTGTCTAATTATTAATAAAATACGTCTAAAATTATACTTTATGAACGCATACTGCCTAGGCAGTTAGCCAAGCCAAAACTGAGTTCCTGAAATAACTGAAAGCGACTTCTAAGGAAAAATTTCAGGCCCGTGTCAACCCAATGGCAAACTATGTTAGCTAACAGCGGTTACTTTTTTCACCATAACAGTATATATGCGACGTTATCAAAAAAAAAATTTATATCTATGCCTTTTACATGTGACGCAATGTCAAATAGCTTTTGAGGCAGTTTTTTATTTATTTATTTACACATGAAGATTAGCTGAAACAGTTTAAAAGAAAAGGATTCGATTTTCTTGTACGCCGTCGGGTGAACGTTCAAGTTGAATTATGAAAGTATTTATCTGCTTGTGTAAATAAAGCCTTTATATTAACGGGAAGAATTATGGCTAACCAGGCATTTTAGCCGATGTGATTTGTATTTTGATGCATTCAGTATCGTACATTGGTTCTCGAAGTGGCTACTCAGATTTTATTTTGAAACACGCATCTCGAACAAATTTTGAGAGTTGGATTCTTAATTTTCTTTTATGTATTATGCAGTATATTATATTATAATATTGCTGAAACTGGTGGTCTACTAGTTGTGTTTTCCATTATTTTGATACCAATAAAAAACTTTTGCTCTGTTAACATGGTGTAAATGCAAGCCAGATGGGACAAGCCAGATGGGACAAGCCATATATTATTGCATATAACATACTATATGTCTAAATATACAATGACCACGCAGTTTCGGGCCCATTTCTTTGCACTGGTATAATGCCTTAAACGAAATTAGTGTGCGCTAAAGTGTACATATAACAAAACGGAACACGATCGGCAGTAAAAAAACGAATCAGAAGATTTTGAGACCAAAATGAAAAAGGTGAACAAAAATATTTACTAAATGGGCAAATAAAAGGAGAGTAAAAAACTTGATATAAACACAAAATAAAGTTTCGTAATTCTTTTCGTCATCAGCTTAGACGCAAGATTTTCTTGCTGAATGCTTCAAAGCATAATGCTGCACTTTATTGTATGTATGCTTTTGGTAAAGCAAACTATTATAATTTGATAGCATAATAATAATTTTTAATAGTTTTTGGAAATATATTATAATCTATTTTTCTATGTTTTCAAAAAATTTTTTCTTTCCCGTTTTGAGATACAAGTGGGGTTGAGTAAAAATGCTTTTATTTGCATATTTTTGTGCTTCCAAAGACAAAATTTAACGACGTAATATGTGATGCATTTGTTATGTACTTTGTTTATACACATTTTATATATGAATAAATTTATATGGTGTTAATTTTAGCGTGATTTAAATGGTAAAAAAATATCCTAAAGAAACTGGGTATTTCACTACAATTTACACGAGGCATGTAGCTTGCCACATATTGTGCCCTCTTTTCTTTCGTGGTCTCCTTACGTTTTAGCACTGCTTATATCGCATTAAATACGCCGCAATTGTTTATGACTTACCCCTTTTTATAACCAGAACTTATTTATAGCAATATCAGTGCAATATGTGCCCAAAATTAAAAACGAGTTTGGGTCTTGACGGCAAAGGTTTTCCAAAAGATTTAAGGCTTTTTACCATTAACTAACTGAAAATTTTTCCCATATCACACTCATCTTGTATACAGAAAAATGGGGAATATTCGCGTGAACAAAGAAATTAGTATAAAATTTCACGAAAGATAATGATCAAAACTTAATACTACATTGACGGATGTTTTGTATATATTCTACAAAGCTCATATAGGCAAGGATTAGTAATATTAAATAGTAGCAGATAGTATCAAAAAGAAATCAATGAGTGTAAAACGTACATAAACCAGCTATTTAGTCGTTAATTGTGAACGTATTATTACACCGATCGGGCCCACTTTTGCACCGAACACGTAGGTGGTTTTAGCGAATGTTTGAGTTTCAATTCTTCAAAAATATATTCGGGGGATCGAAAGTTATAGACAAACATAAGAAAAATTTGTCGGTATTTTTCGAAATCGGTTTACTTTTTATTACATTATGGGCACGTATGTGAACAGTTCATGTCCATTTCCGAACTACATATTCCTAACCGATCGGGGAATGTGTGCGCCGAATTTCAGCTTTCTATCTTTATATTTGCGACTGTGACGACTCATAAAACTTACCCGTCAAATTGACAAGTTTCAGTAAAAATTGGTATATTAGCAAATAGCAAAATTGGCGTCTCAGAAAAAAAAAATTGACATATGTATATATATGTGCATTAAATCGTTGGAAACCAGTATATGACATCTGAAGATATTTATTTCTTCGTGCAGAATTCTGGAGCTTCAAATCAAAATTCATCAAATTGACGGGTGCCGTAAGTCTAATATTAGGCATTGATCAACATTGTTTTAAGTTTAAAATCTTATCCATCTTTCCTCGTTCGTTTATAGTAACCTCCTGAAAATGCGGCTCATGTACGATCGCGCTGATTCTAAGTGCAGAAACCAAAATATGCCTTCGAAACAATCCAAAACGTTGTATAACCAGGAATTCTTTCAATTAACAACTGTGGTATAGATTGATTTGAGCGATACCAACAGAGAGCATAAATTTAGTGCGAGAATTGTTAATTTAGTTCTACAAATCAGAGCAAGTCAATCCATGGAAAAGGATAAAACCAATAGACACAGAAAAGCCAATAAATTAACTCTGGGCTTAATATATTTAACACAACGAACATTTTAAAATTCTTGCAAGATAAACATAGTTTCCTCACTTTATTAATTTTCTTGGATGCGATTCCTGTCATTAAAACTCTAGATTATTTGTGGTAGAAAGTAGCGGCAAAGCACTCACCACTTCCTACCACTTCGTTTTTTTTCACTTGTTGCTGATCATCACTGTTCTACACGTACAGTGGACATATTTTGAGTGATTGATCACTTTAAAAAAAAGAAAAAATATTAAATTTTTCGCAGTCTCTAATGTCTGACTACATATTCTTGCGTCCCACTTACAAAATACAATTTTCAAAATATTTGAACGAAATTAAGCGCACCGCTGTGTCTTCATTCAAGCACAAACGATTTGAATATGAATTGATTTGAAAAAGATTCTACGATGACTCCCTAAATAGGGTCTTATTTAGAAAAGCAATTACACGAAGAAAAAATTGTAATTTTTAATATTTCCCAACAAAAAACATTCAAAAATAGTATTTTGGTATCCTCTTAAAAAATGCCAAAAATTTGAATGGAGTACGGCCATTGCTTGAAACCCGTTCAATACGAACATCCTTTCAAAAAACAAGCGTCTATACTCTAACAAGATTTTTAGATTATAGTATTTAGACTATTAGTATTTTAATAAATCCCCAATTTTAGATATTGGCAGGAAAAATGATGGATGTACGGTATTTACCATTAACGCTCTAATTGGTTTTTGGTACTCAATTTATATTGATGAAAATTTGAATTACAGGACTAAATAAATGCTAGCTATTAAGCCTTTGGTAAGCCTTAGTTCACCACTTGACTGTATGGAAAACAATCAAGTAATAGTAGTGAGAACAACAAGACTTACCAAGGACAATATTTGCAAAGTGATGAAAATTTCATTTAGTTTCTTTTATGATATTGACGAATTATCAACATCCAACTGCCGTAGATTTTCTGTTTGTACAAAACTAACGCTAAATGTTATTGCGGTACAAGACAAAATATTTTCGTGCAATATCGAAAAGTAGCGTTAATAGATACTGTGCTGAAAAAACATAGATGGCTCTTCAATAGCATAACTCGTACTTCAAATATCATAATTCATTCGCTTTGTTCTGATATAAATAAATAAATTATGATTTGAAAACTTCTTGGCAACTTCAAACAAAGAATTTCTATACGAAATCAAGCATTATTCAATTTTTTTTCGTTATATTAATGATTATTATGGTACTCTATTATATTAAAATGTAAGTTATTTTAGAAAATTAAAAATATGTTACATATGCATGTGTATGAGTATGGATGTAACGGCAGGTGTAAAGAGCTCTAACTTGCCGACATAGTCAGAAAGGAACTCGATCAATGAATATCAGCAAATTGTTAAAAAATGTAAATAATAATAAAGGCTGTTTTGTTGTTGCTTTTTAAATATCATTTAGGAAATAACACAAAAACAAACACAAAGGAAATTAAATTATAAAAGCAAGATTCAGGGATAAGACGAAATGAGGATATATCTCAATTCAACATATTAAAATAAAAATTCAAACAAATTAACAAACAAACAAACATTTGGAAAAATGATATAAAGAGAAAGGCTTACAGCTTGATCAGTAGAGCTCTTACTGTAGGGTACCGGTATCAAGCGTTCTTGCAATTCGCCACCTATAACCTTTAAAATGAAGAAGAGATAATATAACTATATATGGTTTGCGGTACATATCAGATTATTTTCGTCGGTGTTAACTTAGTAGAAGAAAATAGATCGAAAGAAAAATTAAAATATAAATATGTGATTTATATGATTATAATAAAGAATAATTATTATTGTTCTGAGATAGAAGAAAAACAAATTTCGTGAGAAAATTTGCCTTGTGTTTCTTTTATACCTACCATTAAAACATTTATAGTGTGTTGTACATTAATTACCCTATTATAATATATGACTATAATTCACCAAATACGCATTAAAGTTCCTAGGTTCATAAAATGAGGCGAAAGTTTCTCAGACGATTTAACATTTATCAACTTATCCGTCTGTCCATGGAATTGAAGATAACGTACATGAATATGTTAGCATAGATATAAAAGTCTTATGAAATTAGCCGAAGTTGATTAGAAAGTAAAAAGTATATAGTTAAGAAGAAATGAAACGAGTTCCAGACAGTGGAATTTATGCGCAAATGTTAGTTTACAAACTCAAACGCAATAAATCGAGGGCATAAAATTTGATAAAAATACCACTCAAGGTTAATTTTCAGCTTGTGAAAAAGAGGTTTACAATAGCTAAGTGCTTCGGTATATGATCAATTAAATAGCATATATATGCAAAAATCAATAATTTTAGAAATCAACATCTGTACATCTTCTAATATTTATTCAATGATTTCTCAGTACAAGATGTTTGATTTGAGTGACTTTGCTCGTTTTCAACTGCATCTCTAATTTTCATTACACTAACATGAGTCATTTCATTTCTTAAATTTAATAAAAATTGTAGCTACTCGCAACATCTCCTACGGTTAATTTAACTATGTGTACTTAAATAATATTAATATATCCTACTGTAATAAATAACATTGTATTCTAAACTCTTTATCCATTTGCTCAATTTTTCGTGGTCAACAGAATGAAGTTCTGTTTGGACCAATGCCCATCAAGAAAACAAAGCAGTAGATTCCTTTTTCTAATTAATCTTCAAACCACATCTTTTTAACTCCAACCCAAACCTTCACTGACGACCTCTGGCGATCTCTAAGACATCGAAGTAAGTAATAATAAAAATTCCCATAATGCTGACGAAAACTCTGAAGCACATATTTCATCAATCAAAGTTTTGTGCAAGCTATTACTTTTGAACACTCATTGCTGGAATCTAAGACTGTGTAACAGTTTCGAGTGGGCAAATTTCAATGGATTCAATGATATTAACTGATAAGGAGAAGAATATTAGTTCTAAGAATGAATTGTGAATTTAAAGTGAGTAACTATTGAACATGGAATAATAACGATACAATTTTAAAATTAATTAGCGCAACAAACTCGGCAAGCTCATATGACGTCGCTGAGGAAGAAGGTGTTGCAAGGCTGCAAACCGCAACAACAAAATGACGTCAGTGTATCAATTCCTAAAATTAACAATAAATCGAAAACAGTGTTAGAAATTCGAAGAAGCGAGGTAACACTCAAACCAAAAACACGATGAATTACGCAATACAGAGACATTTTGATGTAATAAGGACAAGCATACGCCAAATAAATTTAGTCATGTGCAGTTGATGTGCAAATTAAAAGTAAATAATGCTTACATAAATTTTAGACTCACTCATTTTCAAAAGTGACACGAATATCTATAGTTACTGCATGGTCGTACATGTAAACGTTAGAGTAAGTAGAAACACACGCACGCGCGGAGGCGGCATTTAAATTTATGAGATCGAGACAATCAAGTAGAAGAGGGTATGTTTTTTTTTCTTATTCTTATACCAAAAAGAATAAGTCAAAATTCTTCCGAGACAACATTGGGTAACACGGTACGGTGATATGGTGACAAAGGTAGTACTGCAAAATTTGCAAATTAAAAATCGGTAATACACAAGGTATGGAACAGCGTAGTGATAATTTTTAGACCTAATAGATGCGGAAAGATCAGAATACTACAAATATGGCAATATTGGGTATAGAGCAGGAAGAGTTTATATTGCGAAGGAGGATGTTTGTTACGCAGCTTCAGTGTTTATATCCCTCAGGCGTTGTGTCACAAAGTTTTACAGAAATTACATTCTGGATATCTAGTGTGAGTACAATGAAAACCCTGGCGGGAGGTTACATATGATGGAAACAGTTAAATAGCGACATAGAAGCTACGGTTTCGAATTACTCCATTCGCCGGCGCAGGGGACTCATCCTTCTAAGAGTACCACTGCAAAGAGGGTACGATGAATCAAAATTTTTGCAAGAGTGGATACCAATTGTTTTGAAATTGATTTTTATACATAAAGGTGACAGAAATTTTAACCAAAACTGAACACTCTCGGCCAATCGAAAGTAAACGCGTTCATAGTACGAATGCCGCCAAAAATAGATATTTTGCCTAAAGTTTATATCGTTTTGGAGCACTTTGCTGCCAAATTTCTTTGTATTAATGAGAAAAATTTTAGTGCCTTTTTTCAATCCTTAAAGTATTATGAGGAAGCCTTTCTTTGTATAGACTGTCTACTGTGCCCACTGATTTTAGACGGAATAAGATCTGAATTTCTGAACTTTATCCACAACATTAATGTATTTTCAGCACAAGTCTTGAGGAATACTATCGTTTTCTATAATACCTCAAACCTAGGTTGAAAATAACACCAATTTGGGTATTTGTGGTCAGATGTTAAGCACAAACACCAAACGAATTTAATAATATAAATTGCTTTTATATAGAATAAAAGACAAGAAAAATGTTGTGTGTATTAATTTTCAAAACTACTAAGCAAATAGACGAGAATTACATCCTTACAACGTGGGACATCACCAAACATTTGCGGATTATTCTAAAAGTCCATTAATATGACAGATTTTCAGGATGACCACCGAATACGATAATAATCGAAGTGTACTTCACCGTGTTCTACGAAAATTTACAAATTAAAACAGCATTATATATGGATTTATTAGATGCTTACAGTCAATCGTAAATAAAATCAGTCTAATTAATTATAACTGCTAACGTGCATCATGTACATTATATATTTAATGCGAAGTAATAGAGTTATCGATTAAATTTGCACAGTTTGGAAACCAGCAAATCGAATGGGTTATTTGCAGTCCTAAGCTAATAATTTTTTCAAAAAAGAGATTTAGTTTGACACCATTTGATGGTGAATTTCGTTTTGAAATATTTTCAACCTTCCTTTCATTTAACATATTTTTTTCCATATTATTTTTATACTCATCTCCACAAACAGACATATGAAAACTGTAAGAGATTTTGTGAATATTGACGTGCTAGTCAGTAGGAAGTTTTCGTACACTAAGAAAAATTTAAATATTTTCAATCAATATTCCTTATAGGTCGCAAGTTAAATTTTTTTGCATATTGTGGGTACGTTTGCGGGCGGCTTACATTAATTTACTATGAGAAATGAGAGAGAAAGCAGCAAGAAAATGTGTAATATATATAGCCGAAGTCATAATTAACATTGAAAATTTCATCACACATTTTTAATTTCTTGGCGGAGACTATTGAGGTTGTAACTTTTTACGTTAGGTTCATTTGCCATGGGTAGTCTTTCCGGTCTACTTCTAAACGAAGCCCTAAATTATAAGAACAAAGTTTCTTAAAACAATGGAATTTTACTCCATACTCTAATCTGTCTGAGTGGCCGAGTAGACAATGGTCGTGGGTTCAAGTCTTAAGCGCGGTAAAGTTTTTAATAAAACCTTTAGATGCTAGTAACTTAAAACTTTAGTCTTAGAATTTATTCTCTGGCTCAAACTATAATAGTAATAATAATAATAATAATAATAATAATAATAATAATATTAATAATAATAATAATACTCCATACTCTAGAAGATGGAAAGATCTGGATTAAATAAGAAGTCATCGTATCTTGAACGTCTCGACGAACTATCGATCTGGACAAGCTGCAATCAGAAGGTGGCGCTCTCTGGGGAATACGCTGAGCGTAGTTACACTTCCCATTCGACCTGCAACAGTGTATTCATGACACCTCTTGCAACGTGCCCCCGAGAGTTGCCATTCAACAGGATGGCATTGCCTTTCTTAACCGCTGGTCTTCTTTGGAACAATGCATAGTTCAATTTGTTCATTTGACGTCGGTAAACATCTGCAAAAACAGTTTCATTCGGTTCTAGCAGCTCATAATGCACTACACCTTGCTGATCCATATGCACCATAGGCACAGCCAAACTTTATGGCCATGAATATTCTGCAGTGGTGTCAATGTGGATGGCTATACTGGATTAACCGATGACTTTTTGCGGTTGGGATTTCCACGCCAGTCGCAATATGTCATAGAAAAGTTTTCAATTTTTGACTGCCAAGCAATCAAATCGCGATATGGAAATGGTTCGAAATGGCGTTTTCGATCAATTCGCATAGTAGCCATTTTCCATCCTTGTGGATATTTTTCATCGCATGTAAACGTCTAGACACAGTTGATTTATCATCTGCTAAGCTGTTCGAAAGAGGTTTAAAAGTTCGAGCTGGGTTTGCGTCCAATAAGTCTTACAATTCACTGTCTTCGAACTTTTTAGGTTCTCCAGGCCGTTGTTTGTGAGGACTTTTAAACCGTTGACACCAAAACCAACAATTCGGATGTGAGCGAGCAGCATCACCATAAGGTCCTAAAAGTGTTTGATTGGTTTCGGCGAAAACAGTAATACTACATACCACACGTATAAAGTAAACCAATGTATTAAACGTTTGCCCCCAAAGAAAAAATTTGAAAAGGAGAAGGCTTTTTAAGTTATCCAAAGAAAGGCGAGAAGCTATAGATACTCTACACATACGACCACTTAGGTCCAATGAATACAACCGGTAAAAATTATGAAAAAAAATAGAAGCGTTTTTAAAATTCGTGTGGGTATTTCGTTGTGAAACAACAGGGTTTGAAGAAGTTATAAAGAATGTAAAGGTACAGGTAGATATGTTTGGTTATTCAACAAGAATAATTAGCGATAGAAATTCATGTCAAGAATTTAAAACTCTTGTGCAGCAAAGAATAGCAAAAATATTCAGGTTTGTTTTGAGGTAATGGGTAATGTCATTGGACTGGTTCAAAAAGCTTCAAGCTGCACTTAAAATGATTCAATAAAAACTTCCCCATTTCAAATATTATTCCGAAGACGCATGGAGAGCAATCTAAGCCACGGGTTGTTGTAAATGTGACAACGCGAAGTAGTCGACAACTATAATGAGGAGCGAGATAAAATGCGAAAAGTCCAAAGAGCAAATACAGTAGGCCCAAGATACATATAAATGGAACGGCGGTAAACATCCCAAACAAGTGAAAACATTATAACCACTTTATCTAACTCAGTTCTTATCTTTGCCATAGAACACAAAAATTATACTCTGTTTTAATATTAACTTAACATTATGAAACTGTATCTTAGAAGTAAGACGCCTTTACAAATAAATGCTTACTTTCCGTAAGAATGGTTGTGCCTAAGATGTTTAAAAATGAAGGTAGGTGCTGAAAATTCAGCACAGTTAATTTTTATATCAAATTACTATCATTGATCAATTTTCATCATAAAATATTATTTCTTAGGTTTTTCTGCCCGAACACCGAAAAAATGGACCAATCCGAGCCATTTTAAATATTGTAAGTCCTCCATAAGTGTTGTAGGGTATAATGAGTGAAACGCATGTGAAACCACCCATACCGAAGATCACAACGGCCGCCCGGTCCTTTCGGAGTACTCCTAAATGTGAAAGATTAAGACTGGTCCATTAGATCACCATTCACCTTGTTCATAAAATATAAGCGCGTTTCAAATTTAAAATTCGCCACTGCGTTTCTTTTAAGATGTTTAAGTTGTATCCTCACACGTACCATCATACTAATTTCCCTAGTCAGTGACTCCTTATCGTCGAATAATGAACCTAACGTAACAGAGCTAAAGACCAATCACTTGTTTGGGCAGGACAATATGTTCACGATTTCATGTATGATAAAGACGAGAAAGTGTGTGCTGTTTTAATAGATATGTTATGCACATTTTTTAGATAATTATACCCTACACCAATTGTGGTACAAAGGTATATTAAGTTAAGCGGATGTATATAATACCCAGAAAGACTTGAGGTAGATCCACCTTTTATTAAACCGATCGGCTTAGAACCACTTTGTGCGATCGATTCAGGAAGTGATTCTAAGCTTGTCTGCCCGTCTCTCTCCCAATTCTCAAGATCCTAAATTTCGAGATATATCATAAAATTTGGTATACCGACATGTTTTTTAAACAAAGCTCCTAAATTAATAGCTCGGTGCTTTAATAAGAAACGTCGAACAAAGATCATGAATTACAATCACCACATTACTAGTGTCACACTACCATTTTCCACGGTAGAAGATATATGTAAATTATTTTGAGAATTTTTGTGACACAATTACTCCTGTAAAAACTGACAAGTGAAGCGAGTGAAAAAATAAAAAAGGCACTATAATCAAAAACTAGTCGCTGCAGACGCCGAATAAAGCAAAACTCCTTTGAAAAACAACAACTTCCAACAGGAACAACCCCGTGCTGAATAACGAAACTTTTGGAAAATCGAATGCTGTATGCATACTTTGTGGTAATTATTATTAACAAATGCAGAGCAAACTAATAAGTTAGAAGGCTTTGTGGCTGGTAATGGTATCTAAGAATTTAACAACACGGTATTCTATTTAAAAGGACGGGGTTGGCCCGCAGAGTCTAATTGCTAAATTCAAAAAAAAAAATTCAAAACTTAGCGGCATGATCCTTTATGTGGGCGATTTTCATGTAGACTCTTGATAAAAAACAGACATAATGAAAGGTTAATAATGCATATTTGACTCATTGCGACAATTAAATCTGATGTTGAAAATGCGTCATCAGTTGACATTTCAGATATTCGTTCGAGAACAATTACAGAATTCGATTCGCCGAAAATCATTTTATTAAGGAGAAGTCGGCGAGAATTAGGTTGATGGTAGCGTACGAGTGTTTGCTCGATATCGAAAGCAAAACGTCATTTATTAAAACGTTGTTTTGAAGCCAAATATTTGACAAAATTAGTGGACATAGACGGATTACTTAATCTCAAAAACTTTAAAATGTTAAAAAAAATAATAAAATCAAATAATTATTTTCGATGCTTTTATCTGTTGTTGACATAAAATTGAAAAAGAGATAAATACACATTAGATTAACGACGAAATTTGTATGAATGAGAAACAGTGGAAATATAAGGTTAGTAGAAAGTAAGTAAGGCGTGAAAGTGTGATCTTCAGCACATGTTTGGGGAGAGACATCACAACTCAGTTCAAAAAAAAAAACGAATTCTAAAAATCTATGTTGACAGCATTCGTTGAAATAGCAGAACAAAAACATGAAATGGATAAGGAACCGGCAGGTATACCACAGGTATAGAAGTTATAAAAATCAAGTTAGCCTTAAGAAAAAAAAACTTGACAGTTTAAATAAACATTGATATAGTCAATTTATTAAACTTTGCTTTACGATTTCTAATTTTTTCACTTATTTCTTTTTAAAATGTTATATTTAGTTTCACCGATGATATCCCATATATTCCGTTGCAAATACAACGAACGAGAAGCCAAACTCGATACGAAAGCAATCGAGTACCATCAACGCAAAGTGCGATCATACTGTTTTTGCTTTTCGCATCGGCTCCAGATCTAGGCTTTTATTCTTCTGTCATCGTTCATCAGCATAGTCGAAAGTCAGTTCTGGTTAATATTACATAACATCTCACAGTATTCGCGGTACTAAACTTTCTTTAGTGCTATAGTAGGGCCAATATAGTAATTGTGAACGAACCCATACCATAGCATTGCTGCCGTAAGGTTGACGTTGGTTGCAGAAAAAACAAACCAAGATTACAGTGTCCCTCCTATCACTGTCCACAATGCTATTATCAGCTATCTTTGTCTCTCTCACAATGAATCCGCGAACACGTGAATTCTTCTTAATGCCTACCATCGCAATGTAAATGTATCCAACGAAAAGTACAAAGGTTTTATTCACAATCACAGCATGCAGCGTCAATTTTCTCATTTCCAATCATAAGTAAGAACAATATTGTCTCCTATATGCATCGAACAGTATCAAGCGTTCACGAAGATGATGATGATGATCTACCGGGGAACTTTTTACGTGGCTACAATAATGATAGATGCACAATGTGCAAATTGTTAATTTCTATTGTATAGTAAGTTGGGAATGTGAAAGGATAACAGTGCAGCCATGCTTAAAAACGAAAGCTAAAAATATATATATAAAAGCAAGTTAATTGAGTTAAATGATGACAAACGCAATGTGCTATTTATGTTTTACGGGATGAATATCACTCTTCTTTTTTACTCGTAAATATATTTTCTTTAAACTGGACTCTCCATTTTGCGCTTTTTACATATGTTAATTTTTTTTTGTGATAATAATATGCAATATCGTTATGAAAAAAACAAAAATGTGTATTTCCACTAAGCCATCAATAATCGAAGTAAAGGAAAAATACAACAATCGGTCAGTAACATAAGTCGTGAATGTTTAATTTTAATGTACTTATAAATAAATCTAGTGAAAAAGTGTCTCAGCGAAGGAATGTACTGTAAAGAAGTTCAACGCGTTATATTAAAGCAAGATGGCTCTAAGAAGTAAGACTGACATATAGAGTTCAGCTCCACATTTTAATGTACAATTCAGTTCAAATAAATTAATTTACGGAAGATCAAAATGTGACAAGTCACTATTCAATGATGTTATTATACTTCTTTAAATATTTGAACACAAAAAACTACGCTTGAATAGTTATAAAATTGGAACTGAAACAGACAGAGCACATAAATATTTTATAGTCGTTTTCACGAATAATGGCTGATCGGTAGATGAAAATAGCATTACAATATTAATTTCAACTCTACAAACATTATTTTTTTATTAAATAACTAACCGCTCTTTTTATCTGAAATTATAAGAAAAGTCTTTCGCGGTTATTTATAGAAAAGTGGAAGTAACACAACCATGAAAAACTTTACAACTTTACAAACGGTGCCGTAGAAGTTACTGAAGGATTTTGTTAAAAGTGAACAAAAACTAATTTAGCTTACAATTGATTTGGCCAAACAAATTTTTGCAAGAGCAAAATAGGTTCCTTTAAATATCTTTTACATGTCACTACATACAACATCCACAAACGTTGTTGGTTCCTTCAATGAAAATTTACTTTGTTTACTATATTATGCTCAAGAAAATAAATATAATAAAACAATCTATAAAAAATTTTTCCGCATTTTTTTTGTACAAAAACCACAATTGAAAAACCCAATTTCAACTGAAATTAAACGTTTAAAATTGATGCAATAATACAGTTAAAATTAGTTTAAGTTAGTTTAGGTTAATTAAAATATGTTAAACAGCAGTCAAGAATTATATCTTTCTGATTAGTCTTTCTTGTCACGCCTTGCATTTGGACATGCTACCGCTTATTTTTTCAAATTGAAAGAAATGTTAACAATTTTTAATTGCTTGATTACTGTGTTTATGAGTAACTAATGCTGCTGTATATACTGATAATGTGTTATTTATGTATGTGTTTGTACATGTTTAACCACTCAATAGAATTATGGTCCGTATGTGTAATCATTGCGTTGAACTACTGATAAAGTGAAAGTAATAAAATTAAATTCGTGTTTCCGTTTGTCTAGCTGACAGTGATGGCGGCGGTGTTTTTTGTGTTCCAGTACCGGTGCCATGTCTTAATCCGTATACTGCATCAGTCACACTAACTAGACGGCGGCCATTAACACTACCACCATCACTTACGACGCTGTTCGGATGTTTCTGTGTACTGCTTGGATCCTCATCTATATATATCATGTCAATAGGCATCTGGGATATTTTCTCCCCATGTCCTTGTTTTTGCTCATATTGCTGTTGTTGCGGGCGTTGAATGCTATAACTGCTATAGTTCACATTAAAAAGATTACTATTGAAATGTTGCGGATAACCATAGCCATGCGAAGCAAGACCATTACGAGGGCTACGCAAGCTATGTAAGCTATGCATCGATCGTCGCTCATTCAAGTCTTCCAATGTCGAACGGAATGCACGAATAACACGCAACTGAAACAAACAAAATTTGAAAAAACAAGCAAACAAACAAATAAAACAAAGTAAATATATTAAATTAACAAACAATTAAAAAACAATAAAAATCGAAGCCAAACAGCACCGCAAACATATACATACAGAAACAAAATGCATGAATACATCACTTATAATCCATAACATTTCTTCCAGGCTTTACCACTTTTATACTTAAATTAACGTGAATATGCCGATTGTCCGATTTATAAGATTTTATTTTTTTGTTTTCGTGTTATTTATTCTGAAATAGCCAATGATTTAAAGTCGATTTCGTTTGTCTTTTAAAGCTAAAAAACTAAGCGGAATGTTTTCATAAAGCATTTGATAATGTCGGCCACATTGTGACGCAAAAGTTTGATTACGTCCGTATATCCATTTTTTCTCTTTATTAGCATACCCGTTTTATCTTCGAATGCGCGAAATCTTAAAAAAAATATATATATTATACCATGAATATTACGTTATTTTTGATAATGCTTCAAGTTCGCAGAACGATACAGAAGCTAGAGACCTGAAATAACAATTTAAATAAAATTTTTCTATAAATAAAATCGCTTCAATTGATTACCAACCAAAATTATAACTGTTCACAAAAATTCACTTCAAAATCTTCTTTAATCGTAAATATAAAATCAAATGCTCCTAAAGCGAGGGTCGACTTTTTATACGTTTTATCCCAGGTGAGAATCCTTATTTTAAATTGATACAGCTCTGCAGCACTTCACCGTCTTAATTTTTTGTAATAACGATCATGTTATTGAGAAAAAGAATTCGTGTTTTAACCATTTAGGTTATTGTTAGAATTTCTACTCCTTCTTAGGCGTGATACACGATACAGGAATACGTCCATTTGTCTTAGGGAACCTAGTAGTCCGTTGCAACACCTTAAACTGGGACTGGAAATTTAAAACATTTGTGCTCTCCATTCTCCACTGAGTGCAAACAACACGTAAATTTAATAATTCAAATTACTATTATTACTAAAGGAGTTTTTTGTATAGATTAATTTTTTCAAACAGCAGACATAAGCGAAGTGCTTTTTCCAAACCCATACTGTCATTAAACGAACCCACGAACTATTACCATGTGTTTGCGTCAATTTTGATTGTTTTTCTCTTGAAAAAGGCATTTGGGGAGAAAAATTGGTGCAATATACATTGGTCAAAATATTTGCCATTATTTTCTACAACATTTTACCATATTTCTAGCAAAATGGCGATTTCGTGTCGTTTGGTAGCGATCTAACCATCGACCCATTTTCACACTTTTTCAACTTTGCGGACTCGCGTGCCAGCCAAGCTATTTTGCACCAACCTGAAGAAGTTGTAATCAGAAGGCGCCGTGTCTGGCGAGTGTGCTGGATTAAAACTTGCGTTCTAGCTGTTCTTCCGCTTTTTGTCTATTTGCATTTTTAAGATAAAATGGACAATGGTTTTCCTACACTAACTTAACAACAATAAGTAAAATAATTATAAAAAAATTTTTTTAAATAAGCTTTTATTTTAGTGAATCAATAGGTGGAAGATAAAGTTTATCCCAATTACTTGTATATAGCATAAAAGCTAGGAGCGACTAAGATTTCAATGTGTACGAAATTGACTTTTTCTAAATGCCACAGTTTTTAGATGTTAGCAAAAATTTTATCATACAATCTATTCCATACTTTTCAATCTATTACAATTCGAGTTCTACTCTTCGAGCCCTCTTATTTGGCATCCATGTCAATAGGATTGTTAGTCGTGACGTTTGCCATATTTAAGTTATAATTAATATAAATTCTTGCTTAGAGAAACAAAGTAGTTTAATGTTTAGTGTTGGCCTGTTGTTTGACGGTTTTGGTCTACATCCAATATTAACCTGCGTGCAGAAAGCTCCTATATTTTTGCAAATTTATAGTCGGTATCGTGATTTTTGCTACCAGGAGTTTCAACAACACGTTCCCACACAAACACATAAATAGGCGGATATGGCTAGATTGACTCAGAATTTAGCGCTGATCATGAATATATGTACATTATAGCGTTCCTGCGTGGTGCAAACATTAGGATAAAATTGGTATGCCCCCAAACTTCGGAGGTGGTTATAAAAATCATTTAACTTTAATGGCTATAGCTGTCGAAACACAGAAAGGTTTTCATAAATGTTGACTTTTGAGTAATTGGCTTTTGTTTGAATGGAATAGTTTAAGGTTTGGCCAAGGCACTCTTTTATTAAAAGAGAAATTACATATCAAAAATCTCTCACGTTTGATAAGAAAAAATTAGTTGAAAAATATTGTAAAAAAAACGAAAGAAAAATATTAAAATTCTGGAAATATTAAAGTTCAGAACGAAAAGAGTACTCACAAAAATAACAAGCGATCACATTGCATTTGTCTGTAACTTAATTAATTACGTCGTTTTGTCAGCATGTTCTTAACACTGCATACGTTTATGTTACTAAATAAAAGAAGTATATACACAATATCTGTTTTGTTAGCATAATTTACTTACTTCCCAAGGAAAAAAATCATTTTAATTATTCTATAAACACCTAAAACAATTCTGGCATTACAATCTGTCGATTAAAAACAATCGCGTAATTTGTTTTGTTTAGTCTTCCGTTTCCTTCAAATTCCACGTGCTTGAAAGAAAGGATAGAAAAAGTACGAAAATTAATGTCAATCCAAATTTATGTGTTGGATTGATTAACGCTATATTCACAACATAACGGACATAGTCGCATGTTTTACACATTACGTGTTGCGAAATGCTAAAGAAAAGCAGGAAAATTTCTAATCCTACAGTCGAATTTAGAACTAACACCAAAATTTTTATTCTAACTTCCTTCGCAGAAAGTTTGAATCCTTTTGAACCGCTTTCAGGTTTGTATTATTATATTGGTTAGCGGTTTAACGAAGTTAGAAATGAACGGGCAAAACTTTAGATTGTAACTTCTAACTTCCGGGCTTTTTAACCGCACTGCCCTTCCTCCACCACTCTCTTTCTATAACACTTCCTGATCATCATCGTGCCCAAAAAAAAAAAAATGCATTGTTGGTTGTTATTTTAGATGTGAAATCAAAATGGTCTTACGTTGCGGTGCTAGCATGGTTATTTTGTTTGCTTTGGGATAGAATTATAGCGTGTGTATAAATGTAGTAGAGTAGAAAAAAAAATTGCGATGACGTGCTCTATATATAAGGTATCAAATCTTATCTTCAGCGTGAACGCGAATTACGTGTCCCCAGCCTATTTAAATTAGTAACAATCACTCCAATACCCACGGGTATGCTAGCAATGACGATGCCAGCATAATCATGGAAAGGCATCTTAACTGAAATCCAATTACGAAAAGTGATGAACAACAAAACCGCAACGTCGCTTGGATCGCTTTTTCTCGATTCATCATTTTCAAAAAGAGATAATCGTAATCAGAGCACACCAAAAAGTATAGTTGCAAAATCACTATCAAATAACAAATGCATATTAAAAACTTCTTGTTTTATTGAAAAATATATAACTGGCGTAGTCGGGAAAAACCAACAACAAACTTACGTGTTTTTAAATTAAACACATTTTTTTAAATTTAATTAAATTAAAGAAAATGTAGCACATCAACAAAAAAATAAAGCTCTAAGCCTACATGAAAAGACAAATAGCCAAACGGAGTAAAGAGCAGCTAACAGAAGTCATCCGAAAACAAGAACAAATGATTTCCGAATCGCAACAACAAATTAGATCACACATTAATGGTATGCAACAACGACAAGTAAATTGGCGAAGCAGCGAACCATGCTCGCGAACTAGTGACCAATGCCGTTTGGGAGTAGATTAAGGCCAAACTACTAAACCAGTACTAGCCGGAGTATACGTACATTGATATAATCATAAAATTCCGAAACCTGAAAATAATAGCAATAACACTTTTGGCCACCCAAACCTCACCAACATCCCTGGTAATAACCGCGCTGACGAACAATAAGGGATTCATTTACTTTTCCATAAAAGACGAACGGATCATGAACGAGACCGTTATCGTACTTCATACTATTAATTCAAAGAATATAACAAACGTAGTTGACGATATAGAACAAAACATTAAAGTTATCGTAGGTAAAAAAAGTTGTGGACATAAGAGTGTTAAGATCAAAAATTCAGTCAATACTGCCGTCAAACAGAAGAAAACGTGGAGTAGTAAATGCTTGGAAATGGCTCTTTGGCGTTATGGATGACGAAAATATGCAAGACGTACTCAAACATACACGATGTAACCAATACAATAACCATCAACTAATACAAACGGTAAATAAGCAGATTAAAATAAATAATGATTTAAACAATTTAATTTAGTTATTGAAGTCCGCGTTACACGACGACAGAAGACTAATAACTCGGTCACTGAATAGCATAAGCATATACAGCAGTAACATTCAAAAGAAGAATGAACTCAGAAGATGAAATTCAGACTTATACAGGACAAATTACATCGAATACAAGATACAATAGCCTTGGCGAAATACAATATTTTTCACCCGTCAATAACGTCTCGAGACGAAATATACATACAATACAAATTAAAATCAACTCAAAATATGTCAGAAAACAAAACCCTGGTTTTTGCTGTTACACTATAAAATCAAAAGTTATACACATAACAGCCCTTACTAATAAGGATAAATATAAAATCGATAACGACAATGAACAAATTATAGTAATAAACAAAACAGATGAAATTTTTACAGTGCTTAAAGCAAGCAAAAATTGCGGAATGCAGAATAATTGGGATTTAATATTATATATGACGAAAAACAAAAAAATAAATACTGCAAGATTCCATTCTCATACAACAAACATAGTAAAAAAAAGACTTGATAATAGCACAGCAGAACACACAATCAAAAACATTCATCACAATGTTTACAAAATGTACAGTTAGTGTCGAAAATGAGATATTTACTAACAAGAAAAAAATGTATGTACAAAGATTTATTGAACAAATTTTATAATTTTACAAATACGATGTCTTTTAAGCTAATTCTAATCAGTCAATTCAAAAACTTAGAGAAAAACAAGAATTGAAAACCGAGACAATAATATTGGATACATCGATAGTCTTAACTATTGTTATATCAACAAGAAAAGAATATTTACTGTTCTCTGAAAAGAAAGCAGCCGAAAACAAGGGAAATAGTGATTCAGAAGAAAAAGAAATGAACGGCAAAACAGCAACGTCGCTTGGATCGCTTTTTGTCAATTCGTCATTTTTCAAAAACATCAGGTGAACAATTATTTTGTATTTTAAGCACCATAAACCAAATAACAAAGAGTGAAGCATTTTGTTAATTGTGGGCGTGCTGATTAATTTGCACATTCAGATAATGCTGAGAAATGTTGCATACTGTGGGCAATACTGTGACTGACGTAAACTGAAGACACCTCTGTTTATCAAAAGGGATAAGTATTTGGCTTTTTGCTCGTTACTCATAGCACATAACACATTAATCTAAATATACTTAGTATATTCTATGGGCGATGTTATAGTATCTTTAGAGAAATGGGCAAAATTAGCCACGTTTTTTCAATTTCATCGTGTGTCATAATTTAATTTTTTTTTCAAAACGTTCATAATGCACAGAAGCAAGATTTAAAAACCCTATTATGTATATAAACTCTGGACAATTGCAAATTCGGAATGGACCTAAACGTGTTCGTGCACTCATCTGTCCGCCTGCGCAACGGTAAGCATTTCCCCGTTCGAAAAAATGAGGATATCTCCTACAAACTTGCAAGAGAATTTAACCCAACCTTTTAAAAGGTGGCTCTTTAACAGACTGTTGCGAGAAATACAAATCTGAAGCAGAAGGACTGCGAAAAAAACTATTTCTGCGTTACCAGAGAATTCACTTAGTCGTGGACCACCTCCTAAAATTTTCAACACGGAAGAATGCACAGAGTGGGCCCACTTCAATGATTAAGTTTTCGAGATTCTGGCCGAAAGAATCCAAAGATTTAGTTTTACGAGGTGGTTTACAAAGTGTTACGACAGATGAAACTGAATGCAGGCGCTTTGTTGCGAAAATCGACTCCAAAACATTAAAGCTGGTAAGCGATACTTCGAGACTCCACTTACAGAAAATAAGCATGGGATTTTGAAAAGGAATATGTCCTTATTTTCGTAGTCAGATGGGAAAAAACTTAAGCGGCTCTTAAGTAGCCGGAGTTTTGGAAATCAGAAACCTCTGAAATTCCTAACATCCATTCGAAATTTAGGGTCTGGATAAGTGAAAATAATATTATTCGGTTAACATTCATAGAAAAACTGGCAAAAAATATGTAAGCGGAGACAAGACGTCAGTAAATTACCAACTCAAGTTAACCAATTTCTGGAGATGCTGATGTATGAATATTGAAAACTTCTCCTTGATTGACCTAATAAAGCAAAGCAAGAAGCTCTGGAAAAAACTAGCAACTCATTAGTGATGGGAACGTTAGGCGCTTACGTAAACGCAGCTCAAGCAAGGTGGAAATTCAAATAAATCATATCATTATAATAATAACTTATGATATATTCTATCAAAGATTTCACTGAAGTATGTATAAATAACTTTAGAGTCGTTAAACTCAGTCTGTTTTTATAGAAATTATCCCTTCAGCACCATCTTTTATTCGTTGAGTGACAAATAGTTTATGTAATTCGCGGGGTTCAAACTCTTTAAATTGTTTTTTCGCATGACTTCAGTTACGGCAACGTCCGCAGCTAGGAACCTATGCGGATACTGACTTTTGGCATTCTGTGTAGTAGCATTTTCGTTAAATCTTTCTAACAATACTCACAACGCTTCATGGGTTTTTGTAGCAACCGTTCATGATATTTTCCGTCTTGTCCCGTGAGACCACGAATTACTTTCCAGTACATGAACCTTTTTCACCGTATTATATGTGCCATAAATATCAATATTCAAAGCGGAGATTTTAAAACTTTCGGTTTTTCTGCGGGAATTATATTTAATAGTAAATTTTCTCTAGTTATCTCCTCTCTTAAAATATCTTGACTTTCCCGAAGCTTTTCGTTGATATTCGCTCCTATTAACTATTTACTTTCGTCGAATTCTAATGCTATTAATGTTTATTGATTTTTCCTTCTGTTTGTTTTTTTCTTGCTTATGTTCGTCAATTTCTTGTACTATTAAATAAATGTCATTGTGTCATAGCCGTAAGAGGTGTACTTCGCGCATGTTTGCCTATTTCTTTGCCTGTTCATCTTTGTGCAGTGCCACTACCAATATGCCAGTTTGGGCTTTTCCTTTTTCTTTAATTTCTCAAAGGATCTAAAGAGTGCAGTTGTTTTATGCCTACCACGAGTTGTCACTCTGTTCCTTTGTCCTAGCTTCTATTGAGCAGTTTTAATATAAGATTTTATAAACTTGCTATTGTTCGCACTTTTTCTGCACAACCGAGTAAAGAGAATAAAACCAATTGTTTATTACTTTTGAAAAACAGATTTTTCGTGTAGACGTATTCTTCGACCGATTTAGCTACTTTTCAATAAGAAGCTGCGTGCAAGAACTTTCAATTTTTCTGTCAAATTTGAAATCTATACCGTCATTTTTACGGCCATTTTTACGGCCAGGCGAATGTTTACAGCAGACATTACGCAGACGGACACGCTTACATTGATTCAGAATTTGATGCTGATTAAGAATGTATATATTTTGTAGTTTTCTTCTGGGCGTTGCAAACGTTTTGGAAAATCATCCTTCGGTGATGGATATAAAAATAGATGAATAAAATTTTGCGTAAATTATTTACGAAATTTAGGGGAAATACAACTGCAGTTTTAACATTTCATAGCTCCTCGCTCGACTGACGTGATACACTTGATCACCTTATCTCTTCGGAGGTCACGATTCAGCTTTCCTTACCTTTACCACATCGTTTGTGTATAAGCATTTTCAAAACAAACTCACTTCTTCTGATACTTTTGTTAAGCATCTATCTCCCTGGATTTCACCAAAAGTATTTATTAATCCTATTACTTGTTACATTTCCCGGGCATTTTTGCAGGCGCGTTCGCCTAATACCACCGATAGGTTAATCATCGTAAATCCATTTTTTGGAGTATTTTATTTTCAATTTGGTGATATTCACAAATACACAAACAAGCGCAAAACAGCAAAAAAATTATAATATATTACGGAGTTGAAAAAAAGTTAGTAAAAACCAAAGAAAGCATGCAAGTAATGCCAAAAACCGTATTTGTTTTTTTTTTTGTCCCATTAATTAAAATACTTACCTAATTTTATAGAAAATTATTTGAAAAGGACATGGCTATATATTACTTATTTTGTTGTACGTGCTTGCATTGGCAGAATATTAAAAGTATACATCAACAGTGCAAAAAGTTATATAAATATAGAAATCAAAATTAGTATGAGAGGAACCTTAAAATACTTTGAAGGAGAGCAAAAAAGTAAATATATTAAACTTTAAATGAGAGATACCAAACACCGTCAATTTTTGAGTACACAATTTTCGATCAGATACAATTCTTTTAGTCACAGTTTGGTTTTATAAAGTTTAAATAGAGTTAGTTGGACATTTCGTAAAATGTGTTTATGTGTTTTTATATTTTTTTTTCGTAATGAAAGTGACAATTCGTGCACATATGTAAACTGTAATCAAGTGGAGTGAGCGCTTCTAAAAGTAACGGAGTAATTTGATTTGATCGTTGGTTCTTTTATAGTGGATTAGAGTTTTTTTAAATAAACTTAATTACGTTGTATTTCGTCGTGTAAAAGATTACGCCAATTTTATAACTTAATGCTTTCACGATTTTCTCCACAATATGTAAGTCAATTAGTTTGTGTTCTCTGTATTTGATAATGAAACAAGAAGACTGTGGCAACTTAGCATTGTTTGGTATAGCACACGCGCAAGAAAATCATTACTAGAATTTAAGAGGTAGATAAACCTAATCTTATTGGTAATATCCTTCATTATTTTGTTTATAGGATTAAAGCTTTATTTTGGTGATTGAAACTTTAGTGATATTTGTCTTTTGTTAGTTTCAAATAGCCCAATTTGTCAAAATCGTCCAAGAAGTTTATGGCATTAACTTTCCGGAAGGCGCAAACAATTTTTTTGATTGATTGATTTCAATAAAAAATAACTGAATATCTTACGAATCAACTAGATTCGAGAAGTCAAAAAAAAAAAAAACTTTTCAGCTTAGCGAGAAAAATATCCTCCTTTATTAAATTCATTATTCGTCCAAAAAGTTTACGGCATTAACTTTCCGGCAGGCGAAAACAATTTTTTTGATTGATTAATTTCAATAAAAAATAACTGAATACCTTACGAATCAACTAGATTCGAGAAGTCAAAAAAAAAACCTGTCAGTTTAGCGAGAAAAATATCCTTCTTTATCCGCACGTGCATCCTTCCAAAAAAGTCTTGCAAAGATCAAATTATAATGGCTACATTAACAGTTTTGTATCACCTACAGTGTCCTAAATTTAGCCCCTTCACTTTGATTTTCTTTAGTACACCAAAAAATGTCGATGATGCAACATTTCCACTAAAACATTTCTTATTATCTCTCAATGCTGCCATAGCTTGCCTTCGTTTCTTTTCCTTCCTGTGCGGGGTTGCCACAGTGACCTAAAATCCTCCCTATTTTACATTCAATTGTAGGTGAAGCAATTAACCACGTTTTCTTCTATATGGAGTCTAGCTTACTTGAAACATAATCAGATCTCTTAACACGTCTCTATCATTCGAAGAAACAATCTTATAAGCACCTTTAAATCTTGGAATGATCTTTTTATGAATGTCAGGTCACTCACAAAATTTTTACATAATTTTTAATGTTATATACTTTACGAACACGACAACGATGTTTCAATACCTTATTATAATCTTGACATTTCACTTCCCATTCAGAATTTGCAATCGCTGTTTGAGAAAATCAACGACTATTCCCTTCTAAAAAAGGCTTGTTGTAGCCCCATTGCTCTTATGAATGGTGATGTTCATTGTAAGAAGAACCCGGTCGAACTAAATCCAAACTATAGTTAGTGCGTGCACACACAAGTACCGTCATCGATGGCCAGCTACGGTGAAACCACTCCGTTTCACCATTAGATTAAAGTGATTTCGTAGTAATCTTAACATGTCTCATATTATTGTCTCTAAGAATATCTCGAAAATCGCTAAAAGTCAAATACATTGCCACTACCTAAAACTATACCTAACGGTCTACTATAAGAATTAAAATACGTTGCTAAGCATCTACAAATTTCGCTAACATTTACAGTACGGACCGCCCATATACGAACAAATTTCGAAAATGTCTCGATTATATGAAAAACGTATACCTTTCTGGCTTTCCTTAATATGAGCGGTTCATTCATATGAACAGTTTCAAATGCAGAATTTGCTTTCGGGACACTATGACAAAAACTTCAAGACGAAAACAAAATACTCTTTAAGCAGTTACCAATGTGATATCTGAACTTCTTCCTCAGTCCAGCAACCCAATAGGATTTGAGCACCATTACCCATATATTATTACTACCCAAATGCGTCATATTATCGTACTAGATTCGTAAAATATTCAGCTTTATAGTTTCTGGTACATAAACAATACATAATAGCCCCCGGCTATAGTGGGATTAATTTCCTTCTTGTTTAATATCAATGTTAATGAATTGAAATCCGTTACTGTCTTAAACTTCCATCTTTGCGAATATATTTTTAATCTCCCTAGCGCATAAATAGTAGTCGAAGCCTCCAATTGAAAATTATGATATTTAGATTCAGAATCACTCGTTCATTTTGGAAGGCAAAACATAGAATATTTCGTATCATTTTCTTGTGGAGTAAGATTCCACCAAGCACATGTCTACGCACAAACGAAAAAAACTCAGATATTCTAATATTACTTTTATCTGGACAGATATCATTATAAACAATCTTAAATCCAAAATATCTTGTCCCTGTTTACATAAATTTACATTTATCCATTTGAAGTTTCAATGTATTCTTAACTAGTCCCTCAAAAACTTTTCTCACAATTTGCACGTGTTCTTCAACGCCATAAGCTGCTATTATCCACATAAACAACTATACATTTATTTGGAATTATATACCTAAAACCCTGATTGGTAAAACGTTGAAAAAAGCAGGAGAATTTTTCAGACGAAATGGGTTCTTAAGATATTTGTTTTACCCCATTCATGTCACAGATGATGTGTATTTCATCGAGTCCTTTTCTATATCAACATAATGAAAAGCCCTCTTCAAACCCAGCAAGGAAAATATGAATTTGTCAAGAAAACCATCTATGAAAGGCTGTGGGTAATTCTTCTTCGGTGTTATCTTATTCAAATTTCTGTAAACAAAATATAAACCCCTCTTCTGTGCTTTTCCTTATCTACTACCATTGAAAAAAGAAATTTTCCGAATTGCTCGGATCAACTATATTTTCCGCTAAAAGATCACCCATAACGCACCGTAGTTTCTCAATCTCATAAAAGGACAACTTACGCGGGGACAAGTGGAGTGCCCTCTCAGAAGTCAGTCTCTATTTAATTTTACTTTCAATTTTTCATACATCAGGACGCTCAAAACTTTTCTAAAATCCTGTAAAGAATCCAAAATCTATATTTTTGAGCTTGCTTATTATCACCATTATCCATATTAGTTGCCATCAAGTTGGCAATACAATACACACACACACACAATGCAATAATTCACCTCATATTTAGCATTTCTTTTTTTTTTTAATAATGCGTACTCCTAAATTAATATTCTTAGAAAAACTTCTGCCTAATATCATAGAATGCCGCATAGAATCAATTATCAAACACAACAAATATTTTCAATTCAAAAAAACATTGATTGTGTTTCTCCGTGTAAACATGTTGATGTTAAATTTTTAAGCTAGGTTAGCCTGCAGTTAAATGTACTTGTCTCGTTTTCACTTTTTCAGATGTACCTAAAAATCAGTCTTCAATTAAATAAGAACACGCAACCCGTTAATTCGTCTTATATCTCGTTTTGTTGAAACATTTGCAAAATTAATTGCGCAAAAACGCTTGCATAATTCGTAACATTTTTAGTGAGCACCGTCGTGATAACTCTGTTTCATTTTCTTTGGATATTTTTTGTTTGGTCCTTAAAGTTTTATTCTCAGGAATATATCATTTATATCACCTGTTGTGTTTGTGCGCAGGCTCAAAGCAACAAATCTCGCTTCGAATAACAAATAATAATATAAGAAACATTTCAATTAGAAAGAATTCAAAATATTTGGTAAACATTCGCTTCCAAGAAATTTATTATGCTGCTCATATACTTACGTCATATATTGTGTTTATACTCTTATTGAAAGGTGCAAATAAAGTAAACATTCGCACAATGAACTACTAAACTAAAAACATTCAAACTAAATAAATTCGAATAAGATTCTTTGTGAAAATTAGGTTTTAAAAACATTCACTTCATCAATCGTATGCGAAAGAGAAAGTTTACAAAATCACTAGTCATAAATTGCATTATTATTCAGGTCGATTACTTATTTGAACGTGTAAATAAACTAAGCATCCGGGTTACAAAATTAACAAGCAAAAAACATCAGTTATGGAGAAGTTTGAAGAAAATGTAAGTGAATTATTGGACCTAAACAATATTGACTTCATCATCATATACATATAAAACGACATTTGGCCATTTTCATAACGAGCACATCAAATGAAAATTTTGCTTGCACATCGTGGCAGCTGTAATAAGTTATAAATCTAGCATTAGCTGTAATAAGTTATCAGCCTAACATCGGCTAGCAGCTGAATCATACTGGAAAATCCGCGGTTGGATGACCTTCCATTTCACAAAACAAGCCGTAAAGGCGCTTTAATTGGCACTGGGCTCTTCTTCGAATGGGTGTGTGTTAGTCAAATTCTCTTGGTTAACAACCTATTTTGCAAAAAACACAATTCTGGTAGGTAGGCTATGGCGGCGAATTTCTCCTCCAATTCGTGGTCATCAAACCTATTGACCATGAAGACAGCAATTTGCGTAGGCTAGTTAAGTCTTTCGGAAAAGTTGAAAATAACTTTTTATGACTCTCGTCCAGCTAAAAAATAAAGTATACTTTTTGTAGTAACACTTCCAACAAACAATAATTTGTCTCTGTTTAGGTTTGTAAGCCTAGAAAAAGTAATGGAAAATTTTGTAAACGGCAATGTGCTCTTCAGCACTTTAAAACTCTACGAAAAAAATCAAACAAAAATGCAGAATACAAAGCTCAATATACGGCGTTCATAAACAATTATGGACTTAAATCACACATGGCTAATCATATCTCCATCAAGAATCAATGCTTATTACCTTGTAAGCACGAAAGTCACGAAGCATGTTTTGGTCCTACGTACAGGTTAAGTTCATTATTCTGTATATATGTATTATATTTCTCTATTACTTAAGTTTGATTACTTAGTTATTTACTTTATCTACCATTAGCTTAACACTGTATATCACTGAACTGTCGAAAAAAGAGAACGGCAATACCGTATTGGAAATAGGGGAAGATGACTTCCTCCTTCTTGACTGAATCGTGGTTGAGGTAAGACGTTACCGAACCTAAATCCATGTCGATCGATATTTGCTGAATTGGCGAAAATCTTACAAAAGACCGCCCGTTCCGCCCGACGACCACTGACTTTACGTCGTATTAGTTGAATATGAGCAATTAAATT